>JABCRI010000921.1:0-46011 GCA_015143295.1 Tetracentron sinense
TCCCACGAACCAGTTTTGGAAAGAGAATGAGAATTTGGGAATAGATGTTTGCGTAGAATCCTAAAGTTCTAAACTGGCGTGGCCCAGACAAGTTCAAGAGGTCAAACCAACCACGGGAGATAATGATATCAACAAAACCCAGGTTGGGAAAATCGGAAAATGAGAGTTCCCCTCTCAATCGTGGACCTCCCTGAATTGATATAGCTAGTTGTAGAGGATATCCATCAGGTGTTCGAAATGATCAATTCAGGCTCACGAGAAAGGGGAATTTGGGAATTTTCATTGGTTTTTGCAGTAGTAGGCTAAGAAGTGGATGGCACCCCGGTTTGCTTTTGGGTAGCGAGGGGTTGGATGCCTTATTGTGAGTGGGACGACCAACATAATCATGTACCGCATTCATAAGATGGTCAATAAGAGGAGACACGCTGCTTGAACATCTCCTCATCATGATCAGTGATTAAGGCGACGCTTAGAGAGTGGCACCCGCATGAGGAAATGAGAGAATGATGAGGGAAATGCAAAAAATCATGATGATTCACGATAGAGGAATGACGATGAAGCGAGGGGATTAACCTTGGAGCACTGATGGAAGAAGGAGGGAGCAAGCAGGGAGGTGGTGCCCAATCCAAACCAAAGAATGACCATCAAAGTTACCGTTTGGTTTTAAAACAAAAAACACCATGCAGTTTCGGGTCGACCGGATTTGGTCGGCTACCGATTGCCCCAATCTGAACAAAATCCGTTTTTTTTTTTTTAACACACCCCACTCTTTACTCAACCTATGGAGCATCTACGGGATCAATATCCTCATCCTAGAGAGCTTAAGAAGGCTTTGAATCCTAAACTTTGGTGAGTTAAGAGGAAGAAAACTCCCCTCCCAATTTTCGTGAGCCCCTTTGGCAATTGTTTTTGAAGCTGGGTTTTGAATCCTAAACTTTGGTGAGATAGAAAGTCTATTCATCATCTCTTCTTCTTCTATTTGTTTCTTCAATTTCCAAATAGAGATTCAAAAGCTTCACGGGTATAGTGAAAAACAAGGATTGAGCTTAGAGTATTTCTTTGAGAATCTCTACAAAGAGTTCTGACGGTCGAGTTGTTTTTTTGCTTCACCGGTGAACACCATTCACCGAGGTGATTCTTTAAACATGTAGTTTAGTATTATTTGCTTTTTATGGTGTAACGATTTTCGCGATCCAGTTTTCCGCATAATTTTTATCTGGATTCCCTTAAAAAAGAAACTAACCTTATCCATTAGTAACAAACTAATGGAATCCCTATTAAATAGGGAATCTTTAATTAGTAACTAACTAATCTTATCCTTATTCTATACGGAAACATTAATTAGTGAGCAAGTAATCTTATTCTTAACTATAAGGAGATAAGTATCACTAACCAACTAAAAGATAAGGCTCCACATTGAAGTGGGCGTCCCACCCTAGGTGGGCCCCACTTTCACACGCCCCTTTAAAGAGTTCCAAACTCCTTAGGTCATTATTTGATCTTTATCAAAATTCTCAATGGGTCCTACCCATTTGGTAATCATATCTATGTGATTTCACCTATTATAGCCTCACTATACCATATAGTGATTTACTTAGAGAATTAATTAATTTAATTAATAATTAAATTAAAAGCTTTAAGAAGGTCCTAGTGTGTGGGATCTAAAGGGATCTCCTATTTCTGGTGTGGGACCAAGTACTTGACCTTTTACTTTAAAGCCTTGTTACTAGGAAACACTTCCTATAACTCCATTAGGATCATAGAATTTATTTATGTTCCTAGACCTTCCACTAATCACAATAATGTCCATTAACACAATGTGACTAACCCCTAGAAAACAAAGAATTACTTGCAGGTATTTCTATTACAAGATTTGTTTACAGATGCGTCCCTCCACTTCCAATATTGTTATAAGCTTACGGGACAATCTCTATACTGTCTTTAATTCCTAGCTTATATTGAGAACCCATTCTCTTTGATACTTTTAGTCAAACTTGGACTTTCAAAATTATTTAAGAAATCCTTTAAAAAAAATTATAGTAATAATTACATTTCTTTTATATAGAAATAAACTTCTCGATAAAACCATTTCATCGATAAATACCAGCGCTTGATTTTTCAACTTTGGTTTTGACAAGTATCAACTCAATATAATTACTCTAGAAGAGTAGTGGAATCCTTGTTGAGCGTACACACATTTCTTCTAATATAGCGTACATAACCCAACGAGTCCATATTAAGTCCGGTGTATTGGACATTGACAATTGGCTACATCAAAGATATATAGGCAAATACTATAGAAGATGTTGACCTCTCAGGTTAAGGACAATCTGTCAAATGGACTACCCTAAATATATAGACAGTATATTTCTAAGGGTATCCACTAAGTGATCCCCACATCTTAGTCAAGAGATCCTTCTCTCAGTGATTGAGATTCATCACTCCATCATATGGAACTAACAATGTGTAAGTTAGTAGGAATACATTGTCCAGATGTATCCTGAATAACTTAGAACAATTCTAGGTCTATAAGGAACCAGAAAACCATATCTCCTTAGCAATTAGTTAATAACTAATTGAATGATTTTCTTACAATGTTACCTAAGGGACAAAGTAGTCTCATCTAATGAGATACTTTTAATATATTACCTAATGTAGAAGACAATGTGTGAATGTAAAATTTGCTTTTATTGATTAAGTAGACTAATACAATTCCGGAATGGCTTTCGTGGGCATATATGCCTAATATTTACATGGTTTCATACACAACATATTAGCATCATAGTATACTTAGACCATTCTAGAAACGTAGAACATTTTCATTCATTGCATCACATCACCAAGATCATGGCTTTTCAGCCTATTTCATCACATCATACTAGAATATTATTTAGTTAAAGATAATAATATTCCCCTACAAGTATAGCTATATTCCAACTTCATTGAAAACCCTAAATCTTAAAAACCCTTATTTGCATTTGAATCATAATAAAATCATCTAGTAGTGAGTATTAGTAAATCCTACTCAAAATCATACATTCATCCTCATTTCAATCTTGGAATCATAAAAAAGCTAGATATTAGAAATACTTACTTTAGGAATCGAATCCTAGCGACTTTGTGTGTGAAGGACGCCTTGGATTGCAAGATCCTTGCTCCTCTTTGATCTTGAGAAGCCTTGAGGTGAGATTTGGGGTTTCACCCTTGATCTTGAGAAAACCTCTCCAAAACCCTAACTCTCTCTCTTTTCTCTCCCAAAATCACTCTTAAGTTTAGTATTAACCTAAAACTCACGAAAATGGCTTTTATTTATAGCCCAAGGGGATAAAACCCTAAAAATCTCGCAATTGGGGCTGTTTTGCAACTTACTATGTATAACCGTTCGAACGGTTGTTCAATCATTTGAACGGTTGTGTAATCGTTCAAACGGTTTTACCTACTGTTTTGGTTTTCTAAATGCTGGTTAGTATTTTCTAAGATCATTCGAATGGTCATGGAACCGTTCGAACGGTTTTGGCTACTAACCTCCAATACTGATGTTTTATTCATTATTTTTCGGGATCGTCGAACGGTTAGGGAACTGTTCGCACGATCACCTCTGTTTTCTTCTACTTTTCTCATTTTCCCATTTTCTTTCTCATTGGCTTAGCCTTTTTCCCTCTTTTAAACATTTTAAGAGTCCATAGGACCTTAGAATACATGCCATACACATTACACAATTTAAATTCCATTTTTTTCCTCATTTTCATTAACCAAAGCAATGAACATACAAAGCTTCAAGCCTTGGAACACTATTCATTGAGGCTATGACCCAAAGTTTCGGGGTTCTACACATTGCATTGAATGCCACAAGATTTCTTGTCAGTTCTTTTGGGAATTTTCTTGGTTTCCCAAAGTTTTGACTTTGGCTTTTCGAATGGTTTTCCTCCTTGTTTAGGATTGAACCTCCTATTTGTTTGCAGGTATTTTTGAAATTTCTTAACAAATAGAGCCAATTCCTTTTCTCCCAATTCAGCATCACTGTCATCTTCATCCAAAGTTTCCTTGATAGTTTTCAGGGCTATAGACTTGTTTTTCTTGGATGGTCGAAGATTGAGTTCATAGGTTTGGAGTGATCCAACCAATTCCTCAATCTTGAGAGCATCAACATTCTTGCTCTCCTCTATGGCAGTGACCTTAGATTGAAATATCTCAGGTAGAGATCTAAGGATTTTTCTCACAATTTTGTCACTAATTTTCTCACCTAAATTGAAACTAGAGTTAACAATGTCACTTAGTTTAGCATTGAATTCATCAAAAGTTTCATTGTTATCTATTTTCAAATTTTCAAATTTAGTGGTGAGCATTTGGAGCTTTGAGATCTTGACAGTGGTGGTACCTTCATGAGTCATCTCCAGAATATCCCATGCCTCCTTTGCTGTTTCACATGAAGAAATTCGTCTGAATTCTTCTACAGTGACTGCAATAAAGATTGCATTGAGACCTTTTGTGTTCCAACCACTTGTCTCGAGCTCATCTATGCTCCAATCTTTGGAGCTCTTAGTGACTATCACATCACCAAGAATATTCACGGGCGTGGTCCACCCATCCTGAATAAACATCCAGATTCTCTTGTTTATCGATTTGAGAAATGCTCCTATTTGAGCTTTCCAATACGCATAGTTGTTCCCATCAAAAAGTGGGGGATGAGAGATGGAACTACCATTTCTTAGAGTAGTCACTGACTTAAGGATAGATGCAAGATCACACTTAAGGGATTAACCTTATTGGTGAACCCGCTTTGATACCAATTGAAATTCCTTAGTTCAATGATTCCTTTGACCTAGAGGGGGGTGAATAGGTCTTCTTAACAAAGTCTACCAATTTTGATTTTAAGCAAGCGCAAACAATCAATCACAAGTGAACATGCAAAATTTTTACGTGGAAAACCCTTTCGGGAAAAACCACGGGACCTAGTCCAGCACAAATTTCACTATGAGAAGATTAAAGAATTACAAGACTCGAATCTTACCCAACCGGACACGACACACCGTTCCTCGGTACCGATTCTTCACCTTACAAACCATGAACTCAGCTAGTTCGATCTCTGTCATAGCAGCTCCGGTTCCTCACCAGCCACCTCTTCTCAAAGTTATTTAACCACGATCTCCAAAGATCAATTCCCTGTCCTTGACGACTTTGGCTCATGCCAACCAACACTCACAATGGAGTTACAATGAGACAACTCTAGCGTGATCCCATCAATAGCTTGAGGATCTACCAATGCAAGTTTTTAGAGTTTAGAGAGAAACTAATAGAGGAGATGGAGGGAAAATAAATCAAGAGTTTCTTTGAACTCTAAAGTTAGCCCAATACTCTCTCAACTCTCCACAAGTCACCTTTCACGGACTAGCATGGTTCTAATAAATAGAGCAACTCAAAATAGCTTTTAGAAGGAAAAAATCAGAATTAGAAACAGGCTAAAAGTAAGTTGGTCGACCAAGTATATATTGGGTCAACTGAATATGGTAGTTTGGTCGACCAAAGTGACCATTTAGGTTGAACGAATTTTTGCTAGCTCTCTGGACGATTTCACCATACAAAACTTGGTGGGGACTGGGTCGACCAAATTGGGCATTGGTCGACCGAATGGTGAAAAATGGATAAAAGTACCTTTTTGATTTACCTAGACTCGATGCACTTTTACCTAGGCATCTTGGGACCAAAATACATGTTAATGGGCATTTCCACCTGGGTAGATTTTGGTCTCTAAGTCTTACTTACCATCCTAATGCATGAGCCATTCTTGGATGCTTTTTCTTCATACTTTCTCATGGTTTCTTCTTTACTTTTCATCGATCCATATGGCAAGACCTAGGGAGAACTAGACACTGTTTTGGACTCGAAATCTAGCCAACAAAATCATGACTTTACATAGTTTAATTATGATTGTGTTATTAATATCGCTTACATGTAGAACCCCGAAACTCGAGTCCTTAGGTGGTGAATATTGTCAATGAATAGTGCTATGAAAAGTACTTTTCAAGGCCAAATGGCCTTCCATGTATTTTGGGTTGTAAGAAATGCTGAAAAGAGTGTGGAAACCAAACTAGGGGTGTGTGCTGATTGTGCAAGGCATACTAAGGATTTCAAGGGTCCTAAGGGTGTTCAACAAAGAGTGGAAATACTCTAAGTATCAAAAAAATGGGAAAAAAAAGAGGAAAATGGCCAAAGTCTGCAAATAGCCGGTCGACCACCCTTATTCCCGGTCGACCGCCCATCCCAACCGGTCGACCGATTGTCCCCAAAAATGCCAAAATGGGAAAACAGTAGGGTGTTTGGCCTGGCTGATCGACCACCCCTCCTAGCCAGTCGACCGGGTTCCCAAAGTTTTGCTCAGTTTGGTCTGGTGAACCATTTCATTAAGGGTAGGTTGGTCTTTTGACCACCCCTTACTCTATAAATGTCCAAACTCGTGGGTTAGGGTTTCAAAAACCCTCAAAGCATAAAATTGGAAGAAATGGAGAGAGTTTAGAGAAGAAGGAAAGGGAGAAAAGGCTTTGAGAGGAGTTCCTTAAGATCAAGGGTGAAACCCCAAACCTCACCCCCATCTTCTCAAGATCAAAAAGGGAGGCAAGGGTCTTGCAAGCCAAGGTGTTCCTCATGCACAAAGCCACGAGGATTCAATCTCAACCATGGTAGATATATTCTACTAACCTTCCTTGCTATGATCCATTAATATGTGTTTGCATTATTGTGTTCCTTTTTGTAAAAGTAAGATGTAAACCATGTTTTGTGATGAAGTTAAGGGAATAGCTTAATAGGTGTATACTAATGAATTGAATGGAGTAAAACCAAGGTATAGGATCTTGTTTTGTAATGTAAGCTTTGATGCATGTGTTTGAATACATGTAGGGCATATAGCCTAAGGCATATAACCTTGTATGTGTATACAATTGAAAAACATGAAATGAAATCGAGGTTTATGGCCTCGTATGTGTAGCTACTTGCTACTAGCTATCTTTGATAGGATTCATCTATGAAAAAGCAAGATTTAAAGTATGTGTTGTGCCATATCGAGTGTAGATACACTCTATCAACTACCATGTCATGATTTCAAGGGTTGAGTCATGGTTTTTAATTAAAAAGAGAGTAGATACACTCTACTCACTAGCTTTATTACAATCCATTCTTGTATTGTATGTTTTGATGTTTGATTTTGCTTAAGAAGGACAAAAAAGGGATGGGTTTTGATAAAGAGAGTGTGAATACACTCTCCAAATGGTTTTGATTGGATTTCATAATGCTAAGTAAGGATGAAGGGATGAGTTTTGATGAAAGGAGAGTAGATACGCTCTACTCTCTTGCTTGTTATAAATTCTTTATGAAAACCATGATTTTTAAAGTATGTTCTCGATGGGTTTAGGCTAAGGAGTCATGTTCTTGCTATAATACCTCTATGAATGATGATCCATGATCTTGATTCCATGATTAAGAGCTTTCTATGACTATCATGATGATTATAAACCTTCTATGTTAAGTTTAAAGACTTTAAGTAAAGATGATGCACACAAGGACTCTATGCACATATATGTCATGGATGATTTGATATAAAAATGAGTTTGGGGAGAAATTGGGGATTTTAAACCATGTATTAGTATGCCATTATTATGCATAAAATTTCATGAGCATGTATTGATGTTTAAGTGTTGTCTATTTCTATCACCATTGCTCACAAGTACTTTATAATGCTTACTAGCACTCTATGCACATGCATGACCAAGGTATATCATAAGTACAGGTATTCGAAGAAGCATACGAATGTTCTTAAGGAAAGAAAAGAAATTCATAATGAGCAAATGGAAGCTTATAAGACAAGAAGAAAATACTCATAAGAGGAAGCTCACAAGCTCACAAGTATATGGAAGGGTGTTTGTACTAAGACCAGGTACGGGCACTAACATCTATTCCCAAGTAAGTATGAAAGTATGCTGGTGTACTAAGACCAGGTATGGACACAAGTATATATTTTCATGATAAAAAAGAAAGGATGTTAATGTACTAAGACCAGGTACGGGCATTAGTATCTGTTTTCAAACAAGTATGAGAGGATACTAGTATACTAAGACCAGGTACGAGTACTAGTATCTGTCTCCAAACAAGAATAAGGAAATATGAAAGGACACTAGTATACTAAGACCAGGTACAGGCACTAGTATTTGTATCCAAGATAAGTATGAGAGGATGCTAGTAACTAAGACCAGGTACGAGTACTAGCATCTGTCTCCAAGTAAAATGAAAAATATGAAAGTATGCTAGTGTATTAAGACCAGGTATGGGCACTAGTATATGTTTCCAAGATAAGTAAGAAATGATGTTAATGTACTAAGACCAGGTATGGGCATTAACATCTGTTTCCATGAAAACAAGTTCACAAGCAACTCACAAGCAAGTTAACAAGAAAGCAAGAGAATATGACCAGGTACGGGTACTAGCATCTGTCTCAAAGTAAGTACAAGATAAGTGAAAAGAAGAAATCTTATAAGGTACTCATAAACTAAGAACCTCATAAGATGCACGATGAACTCACAAGACTTATATGACGCATAAGGAATTCACAAGACGCATAAGACATTCGAAATACGTTTCGTTAAAGCATGAACTTAATGTATGATTTAAAGCATGATTTTAAGATTATGCAATTGTTATCTTGTTTTAACATCTGCACTCTCACCATGTGTATATTTTGATGAACTATATCCTGTATGGCATATTAATGTATTGTAACATGGTTAGTTAGTAGTAAGTATATGTTGAGTATTCAATACTCAGCCGAACTGTTATTTCGGTAGGTTCCAGGTTGGACAATTATGCTCCGAAGCCATGGGTCGAGGAGGTTCATGGAAATTAGGAGCTTGCTTGGGATTATCATTCAGATGTTAAGGGCCTTGACATGTGGCCTTATGGTTGAGTTGAGTGAGAAAGACATGTATTTTGGGATTTTGTTTCGGGGATTTTCATGTAGGCTTGAGTTGGTAACTCAAGTGTTGGACCTTGTGTACATATTGTAGTTTTTATTCAATTTTTTTTCTATGTTAGCACTTAGAAGAACTTTTATATAGAAGAAATTTTCAAGTTCACTATTTGTCATGCCTTGTATACGCTTTGCAGGATGGTTTGAAGTATAAGTCACGTCATCAAAGCCTCATAACTCCTAAGAGGGATTTTGGGGCATGACATTATATGTGAAAAGGATACAGGTACCAAAAAAATTAATATATTAATTAAAATATTTTTTATTTAAAGACATTTAGCAGTGGTGAACTTAAATAAAACAAATAATTTTTTTATTTAAAAAGATTTAGCATAGGTTTCAAAATCACCGCAAATAAATTAATTAAAAATAAATTATTTTAAAAAACCTTTTAAGCGGCGGGTTCATAACCACCGCTATAAATTATATTGAATAAATGTTATTGCCCTTAATTAGCCGTCAAAGAAAGATTACAGAACGACTGGTAATTCCTTTGACTTTTTGCGTACATTTTATTTGACCGCCACAAGAACCGACTCTAAAGCCTTTCACGACAATGGTTTTACAAGTGGTTTAATGAACTACCACTTAAGGTTTTAGCGGCAATCGGGAGGCCTTTAGTGGTGATTTATACCCCCCCAGGCGCAAAACACCATCAATTCTGTAGTGCAAAAACCCAATACCCAAATTGTAGAACCCCGGATTCACTTTCCTAGTGCTGTGAATAGTGACCAAGTAATGTAATTTTTCGAATTTTGAGATAAAAGGTCCCGGTAATGGTTGTTTATAGGTTAACTACGCTTATGTAATTTTATGGGATTTTATTCATATGTTTAGAATAGTTTCCCAGACAATGGAAAATTTTACGACGAACCGGATTTATCAAGTTTTGCTAAAACGGGAAAATCAGATTTTGAGTTTTAAGGAATTGGATTTTCTAAGTATTTTTATTGGATTCAAATGGGGGTTACTTTCTTATTCAAATGGGGTTAACTTAAATGTTTTAAAATAAAATAAGTATAAGAGGAAGTAGAAGAAGGCAAAAATAACAAAGTATAGTCCAAAACATAAAAACATGGGAAAAATTAGGCAAAACCGGTCGACCGATTTTGCTATTGGTCGACCGAACCATGACCGATCAACCGAGCCTCCTTACTGGTTGACCAAATTGACGAAAACTTGTATGGGGAATTTAGATAGAGAGGGGTCTTTTGACAGGTTGACCGAACCTCTCTACCGGTCGACCAGTCTGGGCTATTTTGCCTTGTAGCCGACCTCCTGAGATCTTTTAAGGGTGCTATGGGGTTTTGGCTCACCCCAAACCCCTATATAAACCCCCATTTCATGGCTTAGGGTTCTTAGAACCCTAAGAAGAAGTTTTAGGGAGAAAGTTAAAGAAAAAGGGTTCTTAGAACCCTAAGAAGAAGTTTTTGGGAGAAAGTTAAAGAAAAAAAAAAAAAGGATAGAAAGAAGAAGAAGAAAGGAAAGTTTTGAGGTTTTTGTGTTGAATTGATTTCTCAACTAAGAAGGTGTTCCTTCTCATTTCTTGAAGCTTGGATCTTGTTTTCAAGGAATTCTTGTGAAGGTTTTAGGTTCTTCTAAAGGTAACTACACTAACTAGCAACCTTGATTTTTGTAAGTTAAACCATGTTTTCTATGATGCTATTCTTAGATATATTCTCATGGATGTGTAAGCTATTACGATTATGAAAATTCTACGACTATGATGTTATGTTCTAAGATTTCTAAGCATACTAGGATGTTCACAAGCACTCTATGCACTCTATGGTTTTTCTAAGTACTCTAAGGCTCATGAGTCTCGCATGACACTATGATTTCTCATAAGGACGGTTTATCGAAGCATTCATAAGTTTTTCAAAGAATTTATAAGACTCATAAGCTACCAAGCTCAAAATAAATGATAAAGCCAAACGGAAGGATTGGTCAAGGGTAGGGTATATCCAAGGATATATCATACCTGGCTCAAAGTGAATCTCATAAGACATTTGATAAAGCCAACGGGAAAGGTTGGTCAAGGATTTTGATAGCCCACTTCTATGTATTCGATGAAGGATATTTACATATCCGGCTCATAAGTCTTTTTACAGGTGCTAAGGCCTGGCTCCAAGTTAATCTCATAAGGAAGCTCATAAGGAAATCTCATATGGAAAATCTCATAAGGAATCTCAAAAGTCCCATAAGCTCAAAGATTTCATAAGTTCAAAGATCTCATAAGCACTTAAATCTCTTAAGCTCAAAGATCTCAAAAGCAACTTGATTCTCATATGCACTCATACGACTCATAAGGTTTTGTAATTCATACAGAAACTCATAAGAAATGGTTCGAACTATGTCTTTAAGGATTTCTACGCTCTATGAATTGTATGCTCTATGATATTATTTTAATTGTTATTTAGTAGTTTGTAAATACTGAGTATTCCATGTTCAGCTGTACATTTTATGTCAGTAGGTGCACGTGTTCCCTTCAATATCTGTGGTTCGGAGCCTTGGATAGAGGAAGAGTACTACGAGCCGGAGCCTACTATGGATCATCCTCAAGATGATGGAGCATTGGATAGGTGGCCCAATCTAGACTTTTGTTGAGAGAGTGAAGGAGATTATACTTATATTTTGATAGTATTGAAAGTGGGACTTATCCACTCCATACTTAATATTTTTTGATATTCTGTTGGTTCAAACTTGAACCTAATGATAGGAGTGTTTTCTTGTTTTCGTTTCGTTTCCGCTATATGTTATAACTTGCGTACTCTAACAGGGTGGTATGTATGCCTTATGTGTCATGCATGACGGTATGACACAGCGATCACGTGCTCAGGTATCCCTAACTCCTAGGGGGTATTTTGGGTCGCGACACAAATCCCCATAACCGGATTGCTCCCAAGATACTAATTGGGGGTGTCAAGCAGCTCCAATTAGGGATTGATTGACAATGTCTCATGGTAATAAATATCTTTGCCAAAAGGCAAAGTTCCATCTTATGAGAACTTTCCCTTGACCCTTGTGTAGGGGGAATAAATGGCTACGGCATGCAACTCGGTCATACCCAACCTATCAACATTTTTTTAAAAAAAATTCTCAGCGGCATTTCCAAACCGTCGCTATAGATTCTAATAATATCATAATTTATAAAATAGCAACTGCAGTTTCTAACCACCGTTATATATTTATTATATAGCGACGGTTTGAAACCACCGCTATAGGTAATAATAATATAACTATATATAGATTAACAGCGACGGTTTTAAAACCGCCGCTATAGAATAAATATATAATGGCGGTTAGAAACCGCTCAGACTTAGATTGACAGAATTGCCCTTATTTAACTATCGTTAAAGACGTAAATAACTGCCACTATAAATTTGTATGCAGAGGCGGTTATTGAAACTGCCGGTAAAAACCCGTCGTAAGAGACCTCTGTGACAAGCAATATAACGATGGTTTGTTAAACCACCGTTATATGTATTAACGTTGGTGTTAGCTCTTTACGCGACAGTTTTGAACTGCCGCTAAAACCATGAATTTTGTAGTGAGGCCTTCAAACTAAGGAATAAAAGAGCATTTGGGATGTACAGTGAAGGGATCCAACTATGTGGAATTCTGAGATAACCATTACTCTAAAGAAGGGAAAGATTCGGCTAGGGGATTCTAACTTAAGCTTCAAAGCATCTTTGCAGGTTGGAGGACCTCCACATCAAGGAAGGAGAAGAGCGCAACTACCAACAAAAGGCGAACACATGTCTGAGAGGTTCCTGATCAGGTTATGCTCAGGCATACTAAAACCCTTAGAATAATAGGATCATCACCCAGCCTGTAATCAGAGGTATTATGTCATGTCGCGTCAATGTATGGTCTAGACAACCAAGAGGTATGGATTGCCACTTTACCCTAATTGACATGGGATCTCAACTCCCTCTCACGTAAGTAGTCATACAAGTAGGAATGCATAATCAGTCTGCACAAGCCAAAATAGCAGTTAACTGGCTTAACTGGGTAAGTGAGGTCAAAAATCAGACATGGTCTTATGTGACCGATACGTTGGTGTGAAGACCTTCGACCTAAGGAATAAAAGAGCAATTGGGATGCACAGTGAAGGGATGCAACTCTCTAGAATCTCGGGACTGCCATTACTCTCTGAAGAAGGGGAAGATTCGGCTAGGAGATTCTAACTTGCGCTTCAAACCATCTTTGCAGGTTAGAGGGCCTCCACGTCAAGGAAGCAGAGGAACGCAACAGCCAGCCAAACACGTGTTCGAGTGCCAGATCAGGTTTGGATGCGAACCTACCACACCTTGACCACTTCTTCCCTTAGAATCTTAGTTTGTAAACCCTCCCATACCGCATTAGCATGGATGGAACTAAAAGCTGTCAACGAATTGGATTGTGCCTTATCCACTCAATATATTATATATATATCCACAAATTAAGAAGTATAATTCGTTAATATAATATCTTTTTTGAGGATTTTTAAATAGGAACACTGCTTTTCAATATCTATTTCTTAGAAAGACAATAACCCCTCCTCCGGCTGAGCGTCCCCCCCCCCCCCCCTTTTTTTTTTGTCACGTATTCCATTTTTCACTCTCTTTAACTGTGATTAAGACTTATTAACCCTTATGGTTAAAGCATCTGATCTTGGTTTTTAGGAAAAAATAAAATTAATAAAATAAAATTAACCACAAAAATTAAAACTTGTTAATCATAGTTCAAATGAGCTTTGTGAGATCGAGGAGGAATAGTCCCCTCCGCCAGAGTAGGGGACTATTAATGCTCTTCTTATAAAATGAGAGATGGTAGATCGGTCTCCCATGGAAACTGTATTTTACAAAAACGAAATTACAATACTTTATTTAAATAAAGTAACAAGTAGAAGAGAAGACTCCTAAATTAAAACTACTCTTATCAAATGTAAGATAACTCTCTCTATCTATCTATCTATCTACCTCTCTCTCTATTTCAGTTGTGATTTCATGCAACAGAGCTGAATGAATGACGGTACTCTTCTTTCTATTGGATGTATGATTCAACAAAGCATGAACAATGCTCAACAGTCAGTGTATGTATGTATTCCTAATGAAGCATCGCACGCACAGCAAAGCGAAGATCTACTAAGCTTTGAGGAAAGAAAAGATAAAAGAGGAAGACCAAATACAAGCAACATGTACCAGGGTGAGGGTAAATATTCTCTACTTCTATTTTCTGTATTCCTTCCTTTTATGATTCAATGTTTGGTTGGTGCGTGCCAGCTTCTAGGATTGAAATCTTTCCGTTTTATCCTTTTCTATTCGTGGTTTGAATCATATCTCATGCATCTTCCAAGCTAATGTCTGTGCTAATTGAGTCCAAATAATCTTTGTTTGACAAACATGTCTTAGCTTTTCTACTTTACTGGCTTATGCTTGCTTCTTAGTTGTGTTTTTTTTTTCACGTGTATGTTAGTTAACCTATAGGATAGAATGATTAGTTTCTTTGTGGGTCAATCAGCCACTATTCACATAACTCGCACGTGTGGACTAAATTTCTAGAGTTAATTGTTTGTGTGAAGAATTATGTTTGCATTGGGTGATATGTCAAATGGGTTTGTTAAGATACTTAATTATGAAGATTGTGTGGGGATCATTTTTTGCAATTTGATTGGTTTTCTCATGCAAGGTTATCCCAAGTGATTAAAGAAAATTTTAAGTGATTTGATTGGTAGTCTATCGTAAAGCTTGATCATTAAGCACAAAAAGGGGAAATGTAAGTACCGTAGACACGTGGAATGGATGTAGTAGGTGGACCCATTAATCGATTTATTGCTCATCGATTATAGCGCTTGATCATTAAGCATGCAAATTGGAAATATAAGTATCCTTTTAATTGTTTAAATTTTAACTACGCATATAACCAAGCTATTAAAAACTTACCTTATTCAGGCTGAAACTAGAAATTAAGATTAGGTAAGGAGAGGGATATAACCATATTTTGGAAGAGGTAGAGTTAAAGAAGGACAAAATAGCATGATAAACAAGGTCATCCCCCCCTCTAGCTAGTATGGTTAATGAGGAGGCCCTTGGTTCAATTCCTAGAGAGGCACCAGACATGAATTGTAGAAGTTCCCCTTGGGTGATGTGGTAGAAACATAGTTACTAGAGAGAAAAGAGAAAATGAGAAGCAAGTCAAAAGCGAGAAACGAGACTCAAAAAATCTTTAGGAAGCGGCAAGCAAGAAATGATGTATAGATGTCGTAGTCCCATTATATCAGTATGGACAACTATACCTTAGATTTTATCTACATGCATGAGATTTAAAAAAAAAAAAAGGTGTCTTAGGATCCAATCCGATGATACTTGATCAGGGTCTATACCCTAGACTGTAGACTTGGGTCTATCCCATCACTTCTCACATACATAGCCCATTTGACCACTCATTGAGACGTGATGAAAACGAGCTTCCTGAAAAGTGAGCAACCCAACTAACCATAAAATAAATGATTCTTAATATATAATTTTTATTTTACTGGGATGCAACTCATGGATTTCCCATGAGATAAATATAAAATAGAGTTTCATAAAATTGATCATGTAAAATGCAAAGACCTAAAGAAGGCCAAACATCTTTAACAAGAATGCTCAATACTATAAATAATAGTAGATTTTATTCAAATCTTGTAACGTTCTACAAACATCTTTAACAAGAATGTTCAATATGATAAATAATAGTGATTTTATTCAAATCTTGTAACGTTCTACCATAGTTGACGGGGCGACTTGAGGCGATAGACCCCATGGATGCTTGAGGCGGTATCCTGAGGCGTCCAAGGCGTAGCCTGATGAACTTTTTGTTACAGAAATTCCCCTTAAAATGAGATCTATGAATGATGCATTTTCTTTTATAGGAGACCCTACATTCATATAAATTACATTATTGCCAAGATGCATTTTAATAGAACTATCGTTAGAAACAACTTTAAGAATAATAAAGGGGGGATTTCAAGTGTTGGAAAAAATGGAATAAAAAATAGACAGTCCAACAGAAAAGAGAGAGAAAGGAAGAAAATGGGAGAGAATGATGAATATAAGACTGAATAAAAAGTAGAAAAATATTCTGACAGTCAAATGTGACATTGAATAGGGGAGAAAGAATATAGGGGGGAGAGAGAGATGTCGTACCTCTTACTCTCATTTTTTTTGTTCTCGATTATACTCAAGATAAGTAATAAAAATAATATTGATAAGTAAAATATATAACTATAGGCCTATGCTTATTTAAATTAAAAAATACCTATTTAAATACAAGTTTATGAGAGTTTAATTTGAGGGGTCCTAGAAAGAATTTGAAACATTTAAAGGCTCTTAATTTGTTATTGGGCTGCCTGAGCTAGTTGAAATTTAACAACCATGAAAAAAAAACAAAAGGAAACTATGGTCCACCCATAAACAGAGGGAGAAAGGCCAATTGGTCCACCCATTGAGAGAGAGAACAAGTTAACATGAGAGAAACATATTTGACATTGTTCGTTTTATCTTCCTTCTTCTATCTACAAATTTTTTTGTTGGATATACAAATCCTAATATATTATATTATAAAAGACATGAGAAGTATATAAAAAAATATATTTTTTTGTTTACCAAACAATTATATTCAAATAAAATAAATTTTTATATCCTTAAATAATAATAATATTACATATATCAGATTTTTAATAATGACTGCCTGAGACGGCCAGTCACCTGAACCCAGTAGAACGCCTGGTCGCCTAAGCGGTCGTGTGAGGCGACGACTTTAACAACTATGGGTTCTACAATTATCCTCAATCGGTAATCGATCATCCAAATGATTGCAAAGTTTGACAATACCAAACATGGAAGATATGGATATGCCATCTTGTTGTGAGCTAAATTTATGTTAAAAAATAAATTAAAAGTACTAGTCTAGGATAAGTGAAATGTTTAAGAGTTTTGTACGTGGTTATAAAAGAAACTTTTATGCAATAGCATAGAGCATGTGAAATAAATGCAACACATGGAGCACTAAGCGATCAATTGATTGATCATTAATCTTGATCAGTTAGGCATGAAAATGAAAATTTATGTATACATCTTATCATTATTTAAATTATACTTCTAACCTAGGAAGTACGGTACGGCGATATGATACGGGTACGACGATACGACAGAAATCATGAAAAACAGCTAAGTTTTACTTTAGAGTGCCGTATCCGATACGGCGATACGGATACGTTTCCATTTTCAAAGTATCTGTGCATCCTAGCTTCTAACTACCAAAGATTATTAAAAGATTTTAATATGGACCTTCGAGAACTAGATAATATCTAACCTATATAGCCTATGAAAATCTTTTGGGGCTCAAACATGTATCCTTTTTTAACACCACTAACTATGGTTAAGATTCACTCACATTTAGGGTTCATTCATCTAACTTTAGCTTTTAGAAAAAAAAAAATTAACCTTAGGTTCATTAAGCTTAACCATAGTTAAAGGGGACTCTATAAGCCGTCATGTGTCCTTTTAACACCAATATATGTGGTTAAGATTCACTCATCCCTAGGGTTCATCCATCTAACCTTGGTTTTTAGAAGAAAATAAAATAAAAAATATTAACCTTACCATAGTTAAAGGGGCTCTATAAGCCGTCACGTGTCCTTTTAACACCCACTAACTGTGGTTAAGATTCACTCACCCCTAGTGTTCATCCATCCATCTAAACTTGGTTTTTATAAATAAAATAAAATATTAACCTTACCATAGTTAAAGGGGCTCTATAAGCCGCCACGTGTCCCTTTTAACACCCACTAACTGTGGATAAGATTCACTCAATGTTCATCCATCTAACCTTGTTTTTTAGATAAAAGAAATTAACATTAGGTTGATTATGTTTAACCACAGTTAAAGGGGGGCTCTACAAGCCGCCATGTGTCCTTTTTTGACACCCACTAACTGTGGTTAAGATTCGCTCACCTCTAAGTTCTTCCAATCTAACCTTGGTTTTTAGAAGAAAAAAATTAACATTAGGTTGATTATGTTTAACCACAGTTAAAGGGGGGCTCTACAAGCCGCCACGTATCCTTTTAAACACCCACTAACTGTGGTTAAAATTCACTCACCCCTAGGGTTCATCCCATCTAACCTTGGTTTTCAGAAGAAAAAAAAACAATAGGTTGATGATGTTTAACCACTGTTAAATGGGGCCCTACAAGCCGTCATGTGTCCTTTTTAACACGCAGTAATCTAACCTTAGTTTTTAGAAGAAAAAAATTGAATATTAGGTTGATTATGTTTAACCACAGTTAAATGAGGCTTTACAAACCGTCATGTGTCCTTTTAAACACCTACTAATTGTGGTTAAGATTCACTCACCCCTAGGGTTCATCCAATCTAATCTTGGTTTTTAGAAGAAAAAATTTAACATTAAGTTAATTATGTTTAACCACAGTTAAAGTGGGGCTCTACAAGCCGCCACGTGCTGTCGCACCCCTAAATACCCCCTAGGAGTTAAGGGATACCTTAGGTGTGACTGTACTTAACCTGCCAAATCATCCTGTAATGAACAAGGTAACACGTGTTATAATAATAATAATGATACAGAGTGCGGAAGCTAAACAATGCGAAAACGTCAACCAACTTTTTCTTTTCTTCTATAACCTTAACTGTATTTCCAAGTTTATACAAAATATGACATGTAAAGGTGGACATGCCCACCTATCAAAATACAAAAGACATAATACAACTCTATCTCTCTCTCTCAGTAGCCACCCCTCCCCCCATAGGGCCAATGGTCTAAGTCCCTCGCCTCACCCTGAGGCTCCACTACCGAATCCTCATATGGTTCTTCCTGGCCATAGTCCTCCTCAACCCAAGAACCCAGGGCACAAATGTCAAAAGGGACCCGCTTAACTGCCGATATAAAAGTACGGCTGAGCATGGAATACTCAGCGAGTACAAGCTCCTAACTAACAATAGCAATAACGAACAAAACATCATATGTAAGTGCTAGAAGGAATACAGTAATCATTTAAAACAACATCATACATAAGCATTTATCAAAACATAATTCTCATGAAAACCAAAACATGTCTGTGAGTCATATGAGTCCTTATGAGTTTTTCTTTAAATAATTCTTATGAGCCAGAGGTTAGCACCCGCACCACCCTGGGCTACCAACCTCCTTGATAGTACAATACTTTTGAGTCCTTTCTTATGAGCTAGAGGTTAGCACCCGCACAAACCTCGACTACCAACCTCCTTGACAGTTCACTTTCTTATGATCAAGAGGCTAGCACCCTTAACCGAGGCTACCAACCTCCTTGACAATTCTTTTTCTCTTTTTTTTTTCATTTCATATGTGCTTGTGCTTAGTGCATTGTGAGCATTGTCTTGGCATGAGGATGCTTGATCAACAACATATACTAATTCCATAAGCACTAGAGATCTTAAATAGAACATATATATAAGCATTATAATACTTTGATAGTTCAAGGAGAATCCTTAAAATCATGTCTTTATTTCATTCATGCCTTTCATCAACCATATGATATGCAATGATTCTTTTAACCTTTACTTGTATTTTCCAATCAAGCATTTCATCAAACACCTTGTGTAAGTGCATTATGGATACATTGCCCTTCCACCATTTTCATTACATAACAATCATTACATCCACATGGCATCCAAGCACTTCCACCATCCACATCCCATACATTCACAACCATTTAATTTATCTTGTTCCATTAGGGCAATTTATGCATATTAAGAAAAGGAGCAAACAAGATTAACACACAAGCATGCTTAAAGAAAAAACCTAGGTTATTGTTAAGCTTAACTAGGAGGGTGTACTAACCTTGGAATTTGGAGAATAACTTGTGGGGAGATGAGATCCAATCCTTGTGGAGAAGATCCTAACTTGAAATGGGTCTTGAGCGAAACCCTTGTTCTTCCCTTCTCTCCATTCTCTAAATCTCCCAAATATAAGCTTTGAGGGCTTATAAAACCCTCACCCACGAGTTGGGGCTTTTATAGAAAAAATAAGGTGATCAAAGACTCATTTACCCTTAATGAATTATGCAAAAACGCGAAAGACCGAGTGATCGGTGCTTATGACCGAGCGATCAGTGGCCTACCGATCGATTGGTGTTTTTGACCAAGTGATCGGTTGAAAACACCCTCTCTGAAATTTTTCCCCATACAAACTTTTGGACCGATCGACAGATACCAATCGATTGGTTTTGGACCAATCGATCGGTTTTAGACTGAGCGATCGGTGTTTTGCAAATTTTCCCAATTTGCTGATTCGGCCATAACTTTTGACTCGTTTGTCGGATTTTGACGATTCAAGTTGTGTTAGATTCATCATTCAAAGGGGAACATTTTTAGTGTTTTATAATTTTCAAATTCTTCTTTATTTATTAAATGGACTACGTGAAAGACCAATAGACTACGAGAACACTATTCGTTAGGCAACAAAAGTTCCGGAGCGCTACATTCTCCCCCCTTACAAAAATTTCGTCCACGAAATTTGGATGATACACACACGTACAAAAACCACAACACAATACAAAAGAATGTCAATGTCGCGCCCCAAAATACCCCTAGGAGTTTAGGGATACTTTAGGCGTGACTATATGTACCTGCCAAACCATCCTGTCATGAACAAGATAATTACAGTACTAAAACAATGATAATCAGAGCGCGGAAGCTAAACATAAATGCGGAAGCGTAAACTAACTTTTTCTTTTCTTCTAAGATTTCTAAAATAGTATTCCAAGTTAACATATATACAAAACATGTCTAAGTCTAAGGTGGACAGACCCACCTATCAAAATGTCAAAATACATAAGCAGCCTCTCGTACTCTCCCCTCAACAGTAGTCGAGGTACGGCCACACGTCAAGGTCTCGGTCCGCCTGAGACTGCAGTGGGATAGACGGCTCTCTCTCCTCTATATACTCTTCCTCGACCCAAGGCTCTGGGTCGAGGGCTCCCTCGGTACCTGCCGACATGAAAGTACGGCTGAGCATAGAACACTCAGCGAGTACAAGCTACTAGCTAACCATAACAGTAGTAAACACACAAGAAGTAATACAATACCAATCATCAATTCAAGGCAATAATAAGATCATAGAATTAAACAATATTAAACATGGAGCAATATTATCATCTTGATGTACATGCATGAATGTAAAAACGCCGATAAAACTCATGCTTGAAAACCCATTTCCATGTCTCGGTATGCCTTGTAGAAATTATGTATGTGTGCATGCATGAATGCCTTGTCATCATCTTGTAAGCTTGCATCTTGTAACTTGTGAGCCAGAGGTTAGCACCCGAATCTCCCTGGGCTGCCAACCTTCTTGATATATGGTTTTCTTATGAGCCAGAGGCTAGTACTCGAATGTCCCTGGGCTACCAACCTCCTTGACATTATGTGTTTTGGGTTTTCTTGTGAACCAGATGCTAGTACCCGAATGTTCCTGGGCTACCAACCTCCTTGACATGCAATATTTTCTTGTTGGTTATTATATGCATATGCTCTTGAAATCTCGGTTCATGCAATATGCGTGCTCGTGTACGTGCCAATAGTGACAATCATAGGAATGAGGATAACAAAAGAGATATTGCATTTCATTTAAATTCATAGCATATCATGCAAACATTTAGGTGATCAACATAGCATTTGGCCGAGTCATCATTTACAAGAACAATTACATAAGGCTTACATCCAATTCCTTTAAGTCATCATTTCATAGGTTAGGCATTTATCAAACACATAACATACGATGTCCATTAATAGTTCATCTTCTTCTTCTTTAATGCATATTTTTCATCCCATCACATAAGGGTAAGTTTATTATTTGTAAAATGCCCATCCTCCATTTTTCATTTCACACACAACACACATTCATACACATCGGCATCCATTCGCCTCAATCAACATCCCATCCATGCATCCATACCATTTTCCTTATCTTGTTTATATTTGATGAGATGATACAATTCATAGGGAAGGAAAGCATAATATAAAGAATCACCATTTACAATAGAAAACCTAGGTTATTGCTAGGGAAAGTTAGTAGGGTGTACTAACCTTAGATCAAGGCTTGATCTTGGTAGGAACCTTGATTTGAGCTCCAACTTGAAAGGAGGAAACCTTTTCTTGAGGAGACTTGGTTTGGGGAAGAAAACCCTCTTGAAATACCTTGGAGAATGCTGCCTTAGCTTGAGAACGAGATCCCCCACGAGCTTGAGCCTTGAACTTGAAGCAATCCAAGTTTGAGGATGATCTAGGGTTGTCAAACCCTTTGATTCCTTCTCCAATGGAAACCCTAGGTGCAAATCCCCTTCTCCTCTCTCTCTAACTCTCAAAACCCTCTAAGTATGTTGAATAAGCCCTAAAGGCTCGAGCAAGCCTTATGAAGTAAGGGTTTAACACCTGAAAGACAAAAATGCCCTTACTGAAATTTCTGCAAAAACGTGAAGACCGAGCAATCGGTGGTTATGACCGATCGATCGATGGCCTACCGAGTGATCGGTGTTCTGACCGAGCGACCAGTCAAAAACATGCTCTCTGAAAAAATTTTCCATACAAAATTTTTGACCAGTCAATAGCTACCGATCAATCAGTCTTGGACCGATCGATCGCTAAATGGACCGAGCGATCGGTGCTCTACAGGTCTGAACTATTTTGGTCATATCTTTTGACTCGTTCGTCCGATTTGGACAATTCAACTTGCGTTGGATTCGTCTTTTGAAAATGAATATTTCTGATAGTTCAGAATTTCTGATTTCTCCCTTATTTATTAATTAGACTACGAGAAAGGCCAATTAGCTAAAAAAACGCTATTCATTAAGTATGGAAAGTCCGGGGTGCTACAGTTAAAGTCCTAATTAAAAAATTGGGGATACTTTTCTCTCACTTCGACCTCGCGCTCCCATGTAGCCTCTTCTCAAGTATGATGTTGCCATTGCATGAGAACTAACGGAATAGTCTTGTTGCGAAACACTTGATCTTTCCGATCTAAAATCTGAACTGGTTGCTCAACTAGAGTGAGGTCCCCTCGAATCTCTACTGGATCAAGCTCAATGACATGGGATGGGTCCGGGATATATTTTCGGAGCATAGAAATGTGGAACACATTGTGGACCGCCGCCATAGAGCAGGTAAGGCAACCCGATAAGCAACCTCACCTACTCTGGTGATGATCTCGAATGGACCCACATATCTCGGACTGAGCTTTCCTCGCTTCCCGAACCTCATGAGTCCCTTAGTTGGTGAAATCTTAACAAAAATAAGGTCACAAACCATGAATTCAAGATCTCTCCTACGGGTGTCCGCATAGCTCTTTTGTCGGTCCTGTGGGGTCTTCAGCCTTTCCCGGATGAGCTTGACCCTGTCTGCGGTCTGCTCAATCAACTCCGAACCCAATACTTTCCTTTCTCCGACTTCATCCCAATATAAGGGAGATCTGCAACTTCGCCCGTATAAAGTCTCGAAAGGTGCTATTTGGATGCTCGCCTGATAACTGTTGTTGTAGGCGAATTCCACCAATGGTAAGTGGTCTTCCTAGCTACCTTTGAAATCTAGCATACAGGTTCAGAGCATATCCTCTATAACTTGATTTATCCCCTCGGTTTGTCCATCAGTCTGTGGATGGAAAGTCATGCTGAAGTCTAATCGAGAACCTATAGAGCTTTGGAAGCTCTTCCAGAACCTAGAAGTGAATTGAGGATCCCTGTCCGACACAATACTCACCGACACTCCGTGCAACCGAACTACCTCCTTGATGTACAACGTAGATAATTAATTTGAATTGAACGTAGTCCGGTAAGGCAAGAAATGGGCGGACTTCATCAAATGGTCAATCACTACCCAAATAGCATCAGTGTTTCTAACTGTCTTTGGCAACCCCATAATAAAATCCATGGAGATGTGTTCCCATTTCAACTCGGGAATAGGGAGGGATTGTAAAAGTCCAGCCGGTCTCCTGTGCTCAGCCTTGACTTGCAGGCACACTAAGCACCTGGATACATACTCCGCTACTTCCCTCTTCATGTTCCACCACCAAAAGTGCCCCTTGAGGTTTCGATACAACTTGGTACCCCCAAGGTGAACGGTATACTTGGACCGGTGAGCTTCATCCAATATCTCCCTTCTAAGCTCTTCGTTTGCAGGAACACATGTTCTTCCTTTGAATGTGATAGTTCCATCTCCTCTTGTAGTGAAATCCTTGCTACTCCTACCAATCATCTTGTCTCGGTAAGCAAGTAACTCGGTATCTGATCCTTACAATTCTCGGATCCGGACCAAGATGTAAGGCTTAACGGTGATGTTAGCTATTATCGAAAGTAGGGAAGCTAAGATTGATGTCAAGATTAGATGCATCCTCCAACAACTACCACTCTTGCACCATCATGTGAGCCAAGAGTCCATGAGGCTTCCTACTAAGTGCGTCGGCTACTACATTCGCCTTGCCTGGATGGTATTGAATAGAGCATTCATAATCCTTCAAAAACTTCATCCATCGCTGTTGCCTCAAGTTCAAATCCTTATGGGAAAACAAATACTTAAGGCTTTTGTGATCTATGAACATATCGAATTATTCCCCATAGAGATAGTGTCGCCATATCTTCAATGCAAACACAGCGGCGGCAAGCTCTAGGTCATGTGTAGGATAGTTCTTTTCATGATCCTTCAATTGCCTTAAAGCATAGGCAATAACCTTCTGGTTTTGCATCAAGACACACCCCAACCCAACATGCGATGCATCACTATAAACCACAAAGCCGCCACTCCCGGATGGCACTGTAAGGGCCGGAGCTGTAGTGAGCCTCTTCTTCAACTCCATGAAGCTACTTTCATACTTGTCGCTCTAGGTAAACCTGGCATCCTTCCGAGTAAGGTACGTGAGTGGTGCCGCTAGACTGGAGAATCCCTCCACAAACCTTCGATAGTAGCCTCCCAATCCGAGGTAACTACGTATCTCTATGACACTCTTTGGTCTCTCCCAGTTCATCACTGTCTCTATCTTTGTCAGATCAACCGAGATGCCTTCTGCGGACACTACGTGGCCAAGGAACGCCACTTTTTCCAACCAAAACTCGCATTTACTTAGCTTAGCATACAGCTTATGCTCTCAAAGCGTCTTAAGAAC
Organism: Tetracentron sinense; assembly: GCA_015143295.1. Lineage (NCBI taxonomy): Eukaryota > Viridiplantae > Streptophyta > Magnoliopsida > Trochodendrales > Trochodendraceae > Tetracentron > Tetracentron sinense. The sequence goes on from JABCRI010000921.1 coordinate 25,178, forward strand.
AATGCAGAGGTCTCGATCGTGTTCCTCCCATGTCGGGGAATATACCAAGATGTCATCAACAAATACCACGACACATTGGTCGAGACACGGCCTAAACACCCGGTTCATCAAGTCCATGAACGCCGCCGGTGCAATCGTCAAACCAAAAGGCATTACAAGGAACTCATAGAGGCCGTACCGAGTCCTGAAAGCCGTCTTTGGAATATCATCGGCCTTGATCTTCAATTGATGATACCCCGATTTGAGATCAATTTTCGAGAAAAACTTTGTTCCCTTCAGTTGGTCAACAAGTCGTCTATCCGTGGCAAATGATAACGATTCTTGATTATGACTTTGTTCAACTGTCTGTAATCGATGCACATCCTCATCGATCCATCATTTTTCTTCACGAAGAGTACCGGAGCTCCCCATGGTGAAACACTTGATCGGATGAAACCAAGTAGTTGTATATCTTTGATTTGCTCCTTCAACTCTTTAAGTTCAATTGGGGCCATCCTAAATGGGGCTCTAGAAACTGGAGTTGTACCCGGAGCAAGCTCTATCGCGAACTCGATCTCCCGATTTGGAGGTAATCCAGAAAATTCCTTTGGAAACACATCCAGAAACTCACTCACAGCCGAAATTACTGAGGAGTTTGTTGTCTCTAGGTTTGCTAAGCTCAGAGCTTCGAGGCGAGCAATATCTCTTTCCCTCAACCCTTGAAAGTGAAATGGCTTTACTCCTCTCGGCTTGAAGTTCACAATCTTCTCAAAACATGTCACATGTCCGTGGTGAGCTGACAGCTAATCCATGTGGAGTATGATATCGAAATCTAAGTCTTGGATGTCCAGGATAATGAGGTCGGCCAATAATTCATTCTATCCCACTTGGACTACACAATTCCTGAATATCCGGTCCGTGTCTACCGACTTGCCGAGTGGTGTGGAGATGGTTAATTCATGCTTCAACTGACTGGACTTGGATGGGAATCCCTTCGCAAAGCTAGGCGATACAAAGGAATGAGTGGATCTTATGTCAATCAACACTCGAGCTAGGCATTCATTCACTAATAAGGCACCTGTGTGATTAACTAATTCACGTCAATAGATTTCATGCAAGAACACATAAGTATAGGTAGCATGTTATACACATAAGCAATCATATCACATAATAGCAGTCAATTACAACTTGAACTTTAGCCTTATAGCGTACCTTGCACGACCTCATCGGATGCACGTGCATCCCGTTCCGACAAGGCAAAGACCTGACCCTGGTTTGCCTTGTGAGACGGTGGAGTGGACTGTGTGGGCCGTGAGGGCCTAGAAGCGGAAGCTTGTGAGGATCCCTGCTGGGAAGTCTGTCGAACTGGAGGCCTACTTTCCTGTGGCTGGACTGGCTGCAGCTGCCTACGAGGGCAATCCCTGACCATGTGATTCACATCCCCACAGTGAAAACACCCACCCGAAATTTTTCGACATTCTCCGATCTTGTGTCTCTGGCCACAAGAAGAGCATTCCTCAAATGTTGACGAAGATCGAGTGACCTGTGAGAAAGCGAGACGAGGTATCGGTGTAGTATTAGACTGAGATGCCTATGATGCGAAGGGAGGCCTCTGTGACTGTATCGGCCTGGATGCCTGATATGGGGCTGTCCTAGCCCTCTTCTCTGCCGACCCCGAACTACTAGGCTAGCCTCGAGTCATATCTCTCCTCTTGAAGAATTCTTTCGAATTCCTCTCGGCAAGCTTCGCCTTGCTCACAACCTCTCCCCAAGTGGCCACCTGGAATATTGAGACCCTGTCTCTAATGGAGGGTTTTAATCCCCGCTCAAATTTCCTGACCCGCATATGCTCATATGCAATCAGGTGAGGTGCGAATCTCGACAACTCTACAAAGGTAGCCTCATAATTAGCCACACTCAACTCTCCTTGCTCAAGAGTCATGAATTCAATCTCCTTTTATTCTCTGACCGCCGTCGGAAAATACTGCTTATAGAAGACATCCAAAAACTTCGGCCATGTCCATGGCTCCCCTACCCTGGTGGACTCCCTCTGTCTCTGTGCGGCTCTCCACCAGTGCTCTGCCACACCTTCCATCATGAAGGTGGCCCAGTCCACTCTCTTTTCATCCGTATAGTGGAGCACTCTAAAAATATTTTCTAGTTGCATCACCTATGCTTCGACGACCATGGGGTCAATAGTACCGAAGAAGGTAGGAGGACGCAATCTCCTAAATGCCTCTAATCCTGAAGCATGGTGTGCCGGAGGTGGTGGAGGTGTAGAAGGAGTAACAGCAACTGGCCTTGCTGCTAACATAGCCAAAGTCTTGGCTATAGACACGCAAAAGCTTGAGCAAAATCGGGTTGCTCGTCACTAGAAGGGGCATCACTTCCACTTCCCCTCGTTTTGTATCTGCGACCCTGAGCACCGCGTCTCATGATTAGATCCTGAGAATGATAGTACCACATGAGTCTAACTTGGATACATATTTAGTAACAATTCTACAATCGCATAATATTTAGTAAGCATATGACAATTCATTCAAAGTATACACACAACGTGATAAGAATACAATTTTGCATTTCAGGCGTAGGACCCTCACTTCGGTTGGTCTCCAACCGGTTATGGACTAAGACTAAGCCATTAGTCTATACTTGGAATACGACTCCTCTTTGTGACCTAAGACCTTGTTCAATCATGATATTCGTTCTAAGTGACCCTAGGGACTCTAATGCCTATACAGAGTGCGGAAGCTAAACAATGCGAAAACATCAACCAACTTTTTCTTTTCTTCTATAACCTTAACTGTATTTCCAAGTTTATACAAAATATGATATGTAAATGTAGACATGCCCACCTATCAAAATACAAAATACATAATACAACTCTATCTCTCTCTCTCAGTAGTCACCCCCATGAGGCCAATGGTGTAAGTCCCTCGCCTCAGCCTGAGGTTAATTAAATTTAACCTGAGGATTCATTCATCTAACCTTGGTTTTAGAATATAAAATTTAACCCGAGGTTAATTAAATTTAACCACAATTAAAAGGTGAGGAATGGAACACGTGATGGCCAATAAAGAGGCGCACGTGATGGCCTATAGAGGAGCATGTTCCGTCCCAACAGAACACGCACACAGAAAGAATCAGAAGAATCGGGACCTGAAAAACTATTTCCCATACCCAAAACTTTTCACAAAACTCTTTTGTAAAATTGCTATATTTTTATTCAAAAATTAGTATTCAAAAACCTTTTTTATTTTAAAATCACCTACGTAGGCTATAAGCTGAACAATTTCTCTTTCTCTAAAACTTGAATAATGCATAGATTTCATGTTGGATATTGGTCATCACTCAAACGGGTCTCTGGTTATATAATTGTTACCTTTTTATAACCCTTAAAATTTAGAGAGTACTTTGGTGGAATCAAAACAACTAGATCCTTGCTCAGTGATCAATTAAGTCCTCTGATCTAAGTATCATCATATCGTGTTTATTGTGAACAAGAGATCATCCATTTGATAGTATAGTTTATACAGGATGTTTCTCATTTTGTGCAATCAATCAATGTACATTTAAGTACTCATATGTAGATGTGTAGTCGCCACTACAATAGCTCGAGATAAAGCTTCATCTCAACTTTGAAAACATTTAAACATTGTGGCTAGCATATAAGTGAAGTGCACATCTTTACCTATAGTTGTGACTATATTAGGCATAAGGAACCAAAGAGTTAAATTTGTCTGTGTCAATCCATAACCAATCACTTAGCTTCTACAATATATCTTAAGGACCTTACTTGGTAAGGTATAGATCATCTCATGATCTTGATCAATTATCATAATAGATACTATAAGATACGTAAGATGACTTCTTTATTAATCAAATCAATAAAAATTTACAAGATAAATGACTTTTGAAGACATGATTTCTTACAATTAATATAGTAAGGTTAGATAGGGAGAGGGATATGACTATTTGGTAGAGTTAATGAAGAAAAAAATAACACAAAAATGAAAGGTGATGCCTTTCCCCAAAGCTAAGATGGTAAATGTGTGGCCCTCATTTGGAGAGGATGTATTGCATCCATTTTCTCATAGAGGAAAACTTTCAATGGATTGGTAGAAGTTTTTCCTTCGATGAAGTGGTTGAAGGGCCTACTCGTCCCACAAAGACTAGTCAGTAACTGTAAATTATTAATGCCTTGTACCAAAAAAAAACATAAAGTTCGATAAAATTGAATGTGTAAAGCATATAGTCTTAAAGAATGTTGGATTTAAGAATATCACTATGATTAATAATATAAACATTATTGCAAACTCTTGTAAGGCTCTGCAATTACCCTTGATTGGTAACATATTTAAGAATATACGATATGATTTAAAATTGTAAGGCTCTGCAATTATCCTCGACCGCTATCATATTTAAGAATATACGATATGATCAAAAGTAATAGAATATATGAAAGCTCTTGTAACATTTAAGAATTTTTTATATGATTAATAGTAGTATAATTTATGCAAACTCTTGTAAGGCTCTACAATTACCCTCAATCGATAATTGATTAGTTGAATTATATGAAAATTTTGATAGAACAAGTTTAGAAGATACATCATCTTGTCGGGAGATACAATTATGTTAATAAATCAATTACATTGGTGTAGGATATGCAACATGTCTAAAAATATCTTAGACAATTATAAAAAGTAAATTTTATGGAAACAAGCATAGAGCATGTGATATGGATGCATTACATGGACTAACTAATTGATTGATTAATGGACCATTAAGCTTCATTATTAGGCATGAAAAAAAACAAGTACACTTTTATTATTTAAAACTATAGCTCTAACCACCAAAGAAACCGTTAAAAACTTGTCATATTTTACGTGGAGAAAAAAATTAAGAATCACTCGATTCTGATAAGCAGTGATAAAACTAAAGCTTCTTAAATTTGAGGGTAATGTTAAGGCAAAACCTTTGTTGAGACTTAAGAGTATTTTATACTCTTACTCCTTCATCCCAAACACCCATAAACTTAAGAAAACATTCTTAAGGCTTTAATACATGCCATAACACATTATCTACCCGTAATATATCAAAACAAGGTTCTTATTATCATTGATAACCATTCAAGACCTTACAATAGGCTCTAAGTCTTAGACACTATTCACCAAGCCATACCATTAAGATCCGGGGTTCTATAGCCTGCAACCTGAGCTGAAGGATCTAGAGCATCAGCAACATCCTCATCATGGCCAAGCATCGTGGCATGAGAAAGACTACTGGACAGAGATCGACTACAAATGGTCCGAGAGAAGTCTTGGAGACCTCGGTGGGACCGACTTTAATGCCCTCAGCCGATAGGATACAAGTAATGAGGACTCCGAAGGGAAGGGAGGCACGCTTAATGGCCAAGGCGTTAGCCTGGAGGATCAAGTCAATGATGTGAGTGCCAATATCAATAGTATCCCCAGTCATGATACTATACAAGAATCGAGCCCTATCAATACTCAGTTTTGTAGAGTGAACCTTTGGATGAATATTAGAGCACATGATGAGATGGAAAAGACAGGCAAGATAGGAGATCCTATAGTGAGGAAGGTGTGGATGAGGACATTTTTCAGCAGGGTCATCACACAGAGTGCTGGTCATCATATCTAAATCATGTTTATCCTCATCAGTGGAGTATAGATAAGGATAATAGGCGCCCTGAACGCGAGGTGCTCCAATGAGGAAGGCAATGACATCTGGTTTGATTTCAAATTTCCTACCACGAACCTTAGTTTTGAAAGAGAATTTGTGGAATAGATGTTTGCGTAGAATTCCCTAACAAGTTCTAAACTGGCGTGGCCAGACAAGTTCAAGAGGTCAAACCAACCACGAGAGATAATGATATCAACAAACCCAGGTTGGGAAAAATCTGAAATGAGAGTTCCCCTCTCAATCGTGACCTCCCTGAATTGAATATAGCTAGTGTAGAGGATATCACATCCAGGGGTTCGAAATTGATCAATTTCAGGCTCACGAGAAAGGGGAATTTTGGATTTTCCCTTGGTTTTTGCAGTAGGCTAAGAAGTGGAGGCACCCACGGTTTGCTTTTGGGTAGCCGAGGGGTTGGATGCCTTATTGTGAGTGGGACGACCAACATGAATCCCATGATCCGCATCATAAGATTGGTCATAAGAGAGACCAAGCTCTTGAACATCATCCTCATCATGATCAGTGATAAGGCGACGCTTAGAGCCACCCGCCATGAGAAATGAGAGAATGATGAGGGAAAATGCAAAAAGCATGATGATTACACGAAGAGGAATGAAGATGAAGCGAGGGGATTACCTTGGAGCACTGAGGAAGAAGGAGGGAGCAAGCAGGGAGGTGGTTGACCCAATCCAAACCAAAGAATTGAACATCAAAGTTACAGTTTAGGGTTTTAAAACAAAACACCATGCAGTCCGGTCGACCGGATTTTGGTTCGGCTGACCGATTGCCCCAAATCTGAACAAAATCCGTTTTTTTTTTTTTAAACACACCCACTCTTTACTCAACCTATGGAGCATCTACGGGATCAAATATCCTCATCCTAGAGAGCTTAAGAAGGCTTTGAATCCTAAACTTTGGTGAGTTAAGAGGAAGAAAACTCCCCTCCCAATTTTCGTGAGCCCCTTTGGCAATTGTTTTTGAAGCTTGGGTTTTGAATCCTAAACTTTGGTGAGATAGAAAGTCTATTCCATCATCTCTTCTTCTTCTATTTGTTTCTTCAATTCCAAATAGAGATTCAAAAGCTTCACGGGTATAGTGAAAAACAAGGATTGAGCTTAGAGTATTTCTTTGAGAAATCTCTACAAAGAGTTCTGACGGTTCGAGTTGTTTTTTGCTTCACCGGTGAACACCATTCACCGAGGTGATTCTTTAAACATGTAGTTAGTATTATTTGCTTTTTATGGTGTAACGATTTTCGCGATCCAGTTTTCCGCATAATTTTTTATCTGGATTCCCTTAAAAAAGAAACTAACCTTATCCATTAGTAACAAACTAATGGAATCCCTATTAAATAGGGAATCTTTAATTAGTAACTAACTAATCTTATCCTTATTCTATACGGAAACATTAATTAGTGAGCAAGTAATCTTATTCTTAACTATTAGGAGATAAGTATCACTAACCAACTAAAAGATAAGGCTCCACATTGAAGTGGGCGTCCCACCCTAGGTGGGCCCCACTTTCACACGCCCCTTTAAAGAGTTCCAAACTCCTTAGGTCATTATTTGATCTTTATCAAAATTCTCAATGGGTCCTACCCATTTGGTTAATCATATCCTATGTGATTTCACCTATTATAGCCTCACTATACCATATAGTGATTTACTTAGAGAAATTAATTAATTTAATTAATAATTAAATTAAAAGCTTTAAGAAGGTCCTAGTGTGTGGGATCTAAAGGGATCTCCTATTTCTGGTTGTGGGACCAAGTACTTGACCTTTTTACTTTAAAGCCTTGTTACTAGGAAACACTTTCCTATAACTCCATTAGGATCATAGAATTTTATTTATGTTCCTAGACTTCCACTAATCACAATAATGTCCATTAACACAATGTGACTAACCCCTAGAAAACAAAGAATTACTTGCAGGTATTTCTATTACAAGATTTGTTTACAGATGCGTCCCTCCACTTCCAATATTGTTATAAGCTTACGGGACAATATCTTATACTGTCTTTTAATCCCTAGCTTATATTGAGAACCCTTTTTCTTTGATACTTTTAGTCAAACTTGGATTTTCAAAACTATTTTAGAAATTCTTTAAAAGAAATAATAATAATTATATATATTCCTTTTATATAGAAATAAACTTCTCGATAAAACCATTTCATCGATAAATACCAGTGCTGGGTTTTTCAAGTCCGGTTTTGACAAGTATCAACTCAATATAAATTACTCTAGAAGAGTAGTGAAATCCTTGTTAAGCGTACATACACTTCTTCTAATATAGCATACATAACCCAACGAATCCGTTTTTAGTCCGGTGTGTTGGACATTGATAATTGGCTACATCAAAGCTATATAGGCAAATACTAGAGAAGATGTCGACCTCTCAGGTTAAGGACAATCTGTCAAATAGACTATCCTAAATATATAGACAATATATTTCTAAGGGTATCCACTGAGCGATCTAGTTGCAATATAAGTACTTCATACTTATATCCACATCTTAGTCAAGAGACCATTCTCTCAGTGATTGAGATTCATCACTCCATCATATGGAACTAACAATGTGTAAGTTAGTAGGAATACATTGTCCAGATGTATCCTAAATAACTTAGAACTATTCTAGGTCTGGAAGGAACCAGAAAACCATATCTCCTTAGCAATTAGTTAATAACTAATTGGATGGTTTTCTTACAATGTTACCTAAGGGACAAAGTAGTCTCATCTAATGAGATACTTTTAATATATTACCTAATGTAGAAGACAATGTGTGAATGTAAAATATGTTTTTATTGATTAAGTAGACTAATACAATTCCGGAATGGCTTTCGTGGGCATATATGCCTAATATTTACATGGTTCATACACAACATATTAGCATCATAGTATACTTAGACCATTCTAGAAACGTAGAACATTTTCATTCATTGCATCACATCACCAAGATCATGGCTTTTCAGCCTATTTCATCACATCATACTAGAATTATTATTTATTTAAAGATAATAATATTCCCCTACAAGTATAGCTATATTCCAACTTTCATTGAAAAACCCTAAACCTTAAAACCCTTATTCATTTGTTAGATCATAATAAAATCATTTATAGAGAGTATTTGCAAATCCCATTCCAAATCATACATTCATCATCTTTTCAATCCTTCTATAATAACAAAGCTAGATATTAGAAATACTTACTTTAGGAATCGAATCCTAGCGACTTTGTGTGTGAAGGACGCCTTGGATTGCAAGATCCTTGCTCCTCTTTGATCTTGAGAAGCCTTGAGGTGAGATTTGGGGTTTCACCCTTGATCTTGAGAAAACCTCTCCAAAACCCTAACTCTCTCTCTTTTTTCTTCCAAAATCACTCTTAGGTTTAGTATTACCCTAAAATCCACGAAAATGGCTTTTATTTATAGCCCAAGGGGATAAAACCCTGAAAATCTCTCATTTAGGGCTGATTTGTGACTTACTATGCATAACCGTTCAAACGGTTGTTCAATCATTTGAACGGTTGTGTAATCGTTCAAACGGTTTTACCTACTGTTTTGGTTTTCTAAAATGCTGGTTTAGTATTTTCTAAGATCATTCGAATGGTCATGGAACCGTTCGAACGGTTTTGGCTACTAACCTCCAATACTGATGTTTTATTCATTATTTTTCGGGATCGTTCGAACGGTTAGGGAACTGTTCGCACGATCACCTCTGTTTTCTTCTACTTTTCTCATTTTCCCATTTTCTTTCTCATTGGCTTAGCCTTTTTCCCTCTTTTAAACATTTTAAGAGTCCATAGGACCTTAGAATACATGCCATACACATTACACAATTTAAATTCCATTTTTTTCCTCATTTTCATTAACCAAAGCAATGAACATACAAAAGCTTCAAGCCTTGGAACACTATTCATTGAGGCTATGACCCAAAGTTTCGGGGTTCTACACATTGCATTGAATGCCACAAGATTTCTTGTCAGTTCTTTTGGGAATTTTCTTGGTTTCCCAAAGTTTTGACTTTGGCTTTTCGAATGGTTTTCCTCCTTGTTTAGGATTGAACCTCCTATTTGTTTGCAGGTATTTTTGAAATTTCTTAACAAATAGAGCCAATTCCTTTTCTCCCAATTCAGCATCACTGTCATCTTCATCCAAAGTTTCCTTGATAGTTTTCAGGGCTATAGACTTGTTTTTCTTGGATGGTCGAAGATTGAGTTCATAGGTTTGGAGTGATCCAACCAATTCCTCAATCTTGAGAGCATCAACATTCTTGCTCTCCTCTATGGCAGTGACCTTAGATTGAAATATCTCAGGTAGAGATCTAAGGATTTTTCTCACAATTTTGTCACTAATTTTCTCACCTAAATTGAAACTAGAGTTAACAATGTCACTTAGTTTAGCATTGAATTCATCAAAAGTTTCATTGTTATCTATTTTCAAATTTTCAAATTTAGTGGTGAGCATTTGGAGCTTTGAGATCTTGACAGTGGTGGTACCTTCATGAGTCATCTCCAGAATATCCCATGCCTCCTTTGCTGTTTCACATGAAGAAATTCGTCTGAATTCTTCTACAGTGACTGCAATAAAGATTGCATTGAGACCTTTTGTGTTCCAACCACTTGTCTCGAGCTCATCTATGCTCCAATCTTTGGAGCTCTTAGTGACTATCACATCACCAAGAATATTCACGGGCGTGGTCCACCCATCCTGAATAAACATCCAGATTCTCTTGTTTATCGATTTGAGAAATGCTCCTATTTGAGCTTTCCAATACGCATAGTTGTTCCCATCAAAAAGTGGGGGATGAGAGATGGAACTACCATTTCTTAGAGTAGTCACTGACTTAAGGATAGATGCAAGATCACACTTAAGGGATTAACCTTATTGGTGAACCCGCTTTGATACCAATTGAAATTCCTTAGTTCAATGATTCCTTTGACCTAGAGGGGGGTGAATAGGTCTTCTTAACAAAGTCTACCAATTTTGATTTTAAGCAAGCGCAAACAATCAATCACAAGTGAACATGCAAAATTTTTACGTGGAAAACCCTTTCGGGAAAAACCACGGGACCTAGTCCAGCACAAATTTCACTATGAGAAGATTAAAGAATTACAAGACTCGAATCTTACCCAACCGGACACGACACACCGTTCCTCGGTACCGATTCTTCACCTTACAAACCATGAACTCAGCTAGTTCGATCTCTGTCATAGCAGCTCCGGTTCCTCACCAGCCACCTCTTCTCAAAGTTATTTAACCACGATCTCCAAAGATCAATTCCTGTCCTTGACGACTTTGGCTCATGCCAACCAACACTCACAATGGAGTTACAATGAGACAACTCTAGCGTGATCCCATCAATAGCTTGAGGATCTACCAATGCAAGTTTTTAGAGTTTAGAGAGAAACTAATAGAGGAGATGGAGGGAAAATAAATCAAGAGTTTCTTTGAACTCTAAAGTTAGCCCAATACTCTCTCAACTCTCCACAAGTCACCTTTCACGGACTAGCATGGTTCTAATAAATAGAGCAACTCAAAATAGCTTTTAGAAGGAAAAAATCAGAATTAGAAACAGGCTAAAAGTAAGTTGGTCGACCAAGTATATATTGGGTCAACTGAATATGGTAGTTTGGTCGACCAAAGTGACCATTTAGGTTGAACGAATTTTTGCTAGCTCTCTGGACGATTTCACCATACAAAACTTGGTGGGGACTGGGTCGACCAAATTGGGCATTGGTCGACCGAATGGTGAAAAATGGATAAAAGTACCTTTTTGATTTACCTAGACTCGATGCACTTTTACCTAGGCATCTTGGGACCAAAATACATGTTAATGGGCATTTCCACCTGGGTAGATTTTGGTCTCTAAGTCTTACTTACCATCCTAATGCATGAGCCATTCTTGGATGCTTTTTCTTCATACTTTGTCATGGTTTCTTCTTTACTTTTCATCGATCCATATGGCAAGACCTAGGGAGAACTAGACACTGTTTTGGACTCGAAATCTAGCCAACAAAATCATGACTTTACATAGTTTAATTATGATTGTGTTATTAATATCGCTTACATGTAGAACCCCGAAACTCGAGTCCTTAGGTGGTGAATAGTGTCAATGAATAGTGCTGTGAAAAGTACTTTTCAAGGCCAAATGGCCTTCCATGTATTTTGGGTTGTAAGAAATGCTGAAAAGAGTGTGGAAACCAAACTAGGGGTGTGTGCTGATTGTGCAAGGCATACTAAGGATTTCAAGGGTCCTAAGGGTGTTCAACAAAGAGTGGAAATACTCTAAGTATCAAAAAAATGGGAAAAAAAAGAGGAAAATGGCCAAAGTCTGCAAATAGCCGGTCGACCACCCTTATTCCCGGTCGACCGCCCATCCCAGCCGGTCGACCGATTGTCCCCAAAAATGCCAAAATGGGAAAACAGTAGGGTGTTTGGCCTGGCTGATCGACCACCCCTCCTAGCCAGTCGACCGGGTTCCCAAAGTTTTGCTCAGTTTGGTCTGGTGAACCATTTCATTAAGGGTAGGTTGGTCTTTTGACCACCCCTTACTCTATAAATGTCCAAACTCATGGGTTAGGGTTTCAAAAACCCTCAAAGCATAAAATTGGAAGAAATGGAGAGAGTTTAGAGAAGAAGGAAAGGGAGAAAAGGCTTTGAGAGGAGTTCCTTAAGATCAAGGGTGAAACCCCAAACCTCACCCCCATCTTCTCAAGATCAAAAAGGGAGGCAAGGGTCTTGCAAGCCAAGGTGTTCCTCATGCACAAAGCCACGAGGATTCAATCTCAACCATGGTAGATATATTCTACTAACCTTCCTTGCTATGATCCATTAATATCTGTTTGCATTATTGTGTTCCTTTTTGTAAAAGTAAGATGTAAACCATGTTTTGTGATGAAGTTAAGGGTATAGCTTAATAGGTGTATACTAATGAATTGAATGGAGTAAAACCAAGGTATAGGATCTTGTTTTGTAATGTAAGCTTTGATGCATGTGTTTGAATACATGTAGGGAATATAGCCTAAGGCATATAACCTTGTATGTGTATACAATTGAAAAACATGAAATGAAATCGAGGTTTATGGCCTCGTATGTGTAGCTACTTGCTACTAGCTATCTTTGATAGGATTCATCTATGAAAAAACAAGATTTAAAGTATGTGTTGTGCCATATCGAGTGTAGATACACTCTATCAACTACCATGTCATGATTTCAAGGGTTGAGTCATGGTTTTTAATTAAAAAGAGAGTAGATACACTCTACTCACTAGCTTTATTACAATCCATTCTTGTATTGTATGTTTTGATGTTTGATTTTGCTTAAGAAGGACAAAAAAGGGATGGGTTTTGATAAAGAGAGTGTGAATACACTCTCCAAATGGTTTTGATTGGATTTCATAATGCTAAGTAAGGATGAAGGGATGAGTTTTGATGAAAGGAGAGTAGATACGCTCTACTCTCTTGCTTGTTATAAATTCTTTATGAAAACCATGATTTTTAAAGTATGTTCTCGATGGGTTTAGGCTAAGGAGTCATGTTCTTGCTATAATACCTCTATGAATGATGATCCATGATCTTGATTCCATGATTAAGAGCTTTCTATGACTATCATGATGATTATAAACCTTCTATGTTAAGTTTAAAGACTTTAAGTAAAGATGATGCACACAAGGACTCTATGCACATATATGTCATGGATGATTTGATATAAAAATGAGTTTGGGGAGAAATTGGGGATTTTAAACCATGTATTAGTATGCCATTATTATGCATAAAATTTCATGAGCATGTATTGATGTTTAAGTGTTGTCTATTTCTATCACCATTGCTCACAAGTACTTTATAATGCTTACTAGCACTCTATGCACATGCATGACCAAGGTATATCATAAGTACAGGTATTCGAAGAAGCATACGAATGTTCTTAAGGAAAGAAAAGAAATTCATAATGAGCAAATGGAAGCTTATAAGACAAGAAGAAAATACTCATAAGAGGAAGCTCACAAGCTCACAAGTATATGGAAGGGTGTTTGTACTAAGACCAGGTACGGGCACTAACATTTATTCCCAAGTAAGTATGAAAGTATGCTGGTGTACTAAGACCAGGTATGGACACGAGTATATGTTTCCATGATAAAAAAGAAAGGATGTTAATGTACTAAGACCAGGTACGGGCATTAGTATCTGTTTTCAAACAAGTATGAGAGGATACTAATATACTAAGACCAGGTACGAGTACTAGTATCTGTCTTCAAACAAGAATAAAGAAATATGAAAGGACACTAGTGTACTAAGACCAGGTACAGGCACTAGTATTTGTATCCAAGATAAGTATGAGAGGATGCTAGTAACTAAGACCAGGTACGAGGACTAGCATCTGTCTCCAAGTAAAATGAAAAATATGAAAGTATGCTAGTGTATTAAGACCAGGTATGGGCACTAGTATATGTTTCCAAGATAAGTAAGAAATGATGTTAATGTACTAAGACCAGGTATGGGCATTAACATCTGTTTCCATGAAAACAAGTTCACAAGCAACTCACAAGCAAGTTAACAAGAAAGCAAGAGAATATGACCAGGTACGGGTACTAGCATCTGTCTCAAAGTAAGTACAAGATAAGTGAAAAGAAGAAATCTTATAAGGTACTCATAAACTAAGAACCTCATAAGATGCACGATGAACTCACAAGACTTATATGACGCATAAGGAATTCACAAGACGCATAAGACATTCGAAATACGTTTCGTTAAAGCATGAACTTAATGTATGATTTAAAGCATGATTTTAAGATTATGCAATTGTTATCTTGTTTTAACATCTGCACTCTCACCATGTGTATATTTTGATGAACTATATCCTGTATGGCATATTAATGTATTGTAACATGGTTAGTTAGTAGTAAGTATATGTTGAGTATTCAATACTCAGCCGAACTGTTATTTCGGTAGGTTCCAGGTTGGACAATTATGCTCCGGAGCCATGGGTCGAGGAGGTTCATGGAAATTAGAAGCTTGCTTGGGATTATCATTCAGATGTTAAGGGCCTTGTGGTTGAGTTGAGTGAGAGAGACATGTATTTTGGGATTTTGTTTCGGGGATTTTCATGTAGGCTTGAGTTGGTAACTCAAGTGTTGGACCTTGTGTACATATTGTAGTTTTTATTCAATCTTTTTTCTATGTTAGCACTTAGAAGAACTTTTATATAGAAGAAATTTTCAGGTTCACTATTTGTCATGCCTTGTATACGCTTTGCAGGATGGTTTGAAGTATAAGTCACGTCGTCAAAGCCTCATAACTCCTAAGAGGGATTTTGGGGCATGACATTATATGTGAAAAGGATACAGGTACCAAAAAAATTAATATATTAATTAAAATATTTTTTATTTAAAGACATTTAGCAGTGGTGAACTTAAATAAAAATAATAATTTTTTTATTTAAAAAGATTTAGCATAGGTTTCAAAATCACCGTAAATAAATTAATTAAAAATAAATTATTTTAAAAAACCTTTTAAGCGGCGGTTTCATAACCACCGCTATAAATTATATTGAATAAATGTTATTGCCCTTAATTAGCCATCAAAGAAAGATTACAGAACGATTGGTAATTCCTTTGACTTTTTGCGTACATTTTATTTGACCGCCACAAGAACCGGCTCTAAAGCCTTTCACGACAATGGTTTTACAAGTGGTTTAATGAACTACCACTTAAGGTTTTAGCGGCAATCGGGAGGCCTTTAGTGGTGATTTATACTCCCCCAGGCGCAAAACACCATCAATTCTGTAGTGCAAAAACCCAATACCCAAATTGTAGAACCCGGATTCACTTTCCTAGTGCTGTGAATAGTGACCAAGTAATGTAATTTTTCAAATTTTGAGATAAAAGGTCTCGGTAATGGTTGTTTATAGGTTAACTAAGCTTATGTAATTTTATGGGATTTTATTCATATGTTTAGAATAGTTTCCCAGACAATGGAAAATTTTACGACGAACCGGATTTATCAAGTTTTGCTAAAACGGGAAAATCAGATTTTGAGTTTTAAGGAATTGGATTTTCTAAGTATTTTTATTGGATTCAAATGGGGGTTACTTTCTTATTCAAATGGGGTTAACTTAAATGTTTTAAAATAAAATAAGTATAAGAGGAAGTAGAAGAAGGCAAAAATAACAAAGTATAGTCCAAAACATAAAACATGGGAAAAATTAGGCAAACCGGTCGACCGATTTTGCTATTGGTCGACGAACCATGACCGATCAACCGACCCTCCTTACTGGTCGACCAAATTGACGAAAACTTGTATGGGGAATTTAGACAGAGAGGGGTCTTTGACAGGTTGACGAACTCTCTACCGGTCGACCAGTCTGGGCTATTTTGCCTGTAGCCGACCTCCTGAGATCTTTTAAGGGTGCTATGGGGTTTTGGCTCACCCCAAACCCTATATAAACCCCCATTTCATGGCTTAGGGTTCTTAGAACCCTAAGAAGAAGTTTTAGGGAGAAAGTTAAAGAAAAAGGGTTCTTAGAAACCCTAAGAAGAAGTTTTTGGGAGAAAGTTAAAGAAAAAAAAAGAAGGATAGAAAGAAGCAGAAGAAAGGAAAGTTTTGAGGTTTTTGTGTTGAATTGATTTCTCAAACTAAGAAGGTGTTCCTTCTCATTTCTTGAAGCTTGGATCTTGTTTTCAAGGAATTCTTGTGAAGGTTTTTAGGTTCTTCTAAAGGTAACTACACTAACTAGCAACCTTGATTTTTGTAAGTTAAACCATGTTTTCTATGATGCTATTCTTAGATATATTCTCATGGATGTGTAAGCTATTACGATATGAAAATTCTACGACTATGATGTTATGTTCTAAGATTCTAAGCATACTAGGATGTTCACAAGCACTCTATGCACTCTATGGTTTTTCTAAGTACTCTAAGGCTCATGAGTCTCGCATGACACTATGATTTCTCATAAGGACGGTTTATCGAAGCATTCATAAGTTTTTCAAAGAATTTATAAGACTCATAAGCTACCAAGCTCAAAATAAATGATAAAGCCAAACGGAAGGATTGGTCAAGGGTAGGGTATATCCAAGGATATATCATACCTGGCTCAAAGTGAATCTCATAAGACATTTGATAAAGCCAACGGGAAAGGTTGGTCAAGGATTTTGACAGCCCACTTCTATGTATTCGATGAAGGATATTTACATATCCGGCTCATAAGTCTTTTTACAGGTGCTAAGGCCTGACTCCAAGTTAATCTCATAAGGAAGCTCATAAGGAAATCTCATATGGAATCTCAAAAGTCCCATAAGCTCAAAGATTTCATAAGTTCAAAGATCTCATAAGCACTTAAATCTCTTAAGCTCAAAGATCTCAAAAGAAACTTGATTCTCATATGCACTCATACGACTCATAAGGTTTTGTAATTCATACAGAAACTCATAAGAAATGGTTCAAACTATGTCTTTAAGGATTTCTACGCTCTATGAATTGTATGCTCTATGATATTATTTTAATTGTTATTTAGTAGTTTGTAAACACTGAGTATTCCATGTTCAGCTGTACATTTTATGTCAGTAAGTGCACGTGTTCCCTTCAATATCTGTGGTTTGGAGCCTTGGATAGAGGAAGAGTACTACGAGCCGGAGCCTACTATGGATCATCCTCAAGATGATGGAGCATTGGATAGGTGGCCCAATCTAGACTTTTGTTGAGAGAGTGAAGGAGATTATACTTATATTTTGATAGTATTGAAAGTGGGACTTATCCACTCCATACTTAATATTTTGTGATATTCTGTTGGTTCAAACTTGAACCTAATGATAGGAGTGTTTTCTTGTTTCCGTTTCGTTTCCGCTATATGTTATAACTTGCGTACTCTAACAGGGTGGTATGTATGCCTTATGTGTCATGCATGACGGTATGACACAGCGATCACGTGCTCAGGTATCCCTAACTCCTAGGGGGTATTTTGGGTCGCGACACAAATCCCCATAACCGGATTGCTCCCAAGATACTAATGGGGGTGTCAAGCAGCTCCAATTAGGGATTGATTGACAATGTCTCATGGTAATAAATATCTTTGCCAAAAGGCAAAGTTCCATCTTATGAGAACTTTCCCTTGACCCTTGTGTAGGGGGAATAAATGGCTACGGCATGCAACTCGGTCATACCCAACCTATCAACATTTTTTTTTAAAAAAATCTCAGCGGCATTCCAAACGTCGCTATAGGTTCTAATAATATCATAATTTATAAAATAGCAACTGCAGTTTTAACCACCCCGTTATATATTTATTATATAGCGACGGTTTGAAACCACGACTATAGGTAATAATAATATAACTATATATAGATTAACAGCGACGGTTTTAAAACCGCCGCTATTAGAATAAAGATATAATGGCGGTTAGAAAAACCGCTCAGACTTAGATTGACAGAATTGCCTTATTTAACTATCGTTAAGAAGCGAGTAAATAACTGCCACTATAAATGTGTATGCAGAGGCGGTTCTTATTGAAACTGCCGTTAAAAACCCGTCGTAAGAGACCTCTGTGACAAGCAATATAACGATGGTTGTTAAAACCACCGTTATATGTATTAACGTTGTGTTAGCTCTTTACGCGACAGTTTGAACTGCCGCTAAAACCATGAAATTGTGTAGGAGGCCTTCAAACTAAGGAATAAAGAGCATTTGGGATGTACAGTGAAGGGATCCAAACTATGTGGAATTCTGAGATAACCATTGACTCTAAAGAAGGGAAAGATCGGCTAGGGGATTCTAACTTAAGCTTCAAAGCATCTTTGCAGGTTGGAGGACCTCCACATCAAGGAAGGAGAAAGCGCAATACCAACAAAAGGCGAACACAGTCTGAGAGGTTTCCTGATCAGGTTATGCTCAGGCATTACTAAAACCCTTAGAATAATAGGCAGATCATACCCAGCCTGTATCAGAGGTATTATGTCATGTCGCGTCAATGATGGTCGAGACAACAAGAGGTATGGATTGCCACTTTACCTAATTGACATGGGATCTCAACTCCCTCTAACGTAAGTAGTCATACAAGTAGGGAATGCATAATCAGTCTGCACAAGCCAAAATAGCAGTTAATGGCTTAACTGGGTAAGTGAGGGTCAAAAAATCAGACCTGGCGCCGCGCTTATGTGACCGCTTACGTTGGTGTGAAGACCTTCGACCTAAGGAACTGCAAAAGAGCAATTGGGATGCACAGTGAAGGGATGCAACTCTCTAGAATGGTCTCGGGACTGCCATTACTCTCTGAAGAAGGGGAAGATTCGGTAGGAGATTCTAACTTGCGCTTCAAAACTATCTTTGCGGACTTAGACGCGGCCTCCACGTCAAGGAAGCAGGAGGAACGAAAGCCAGCCAAACACGTGTTCGAGTGCCAGATCAGGTTTGGATGCGAACCCACGACACCTTGACCACTTCTTCCCTTAGAATGTAGTTTGTAAACCCTCCCATATTCGCATTAGCATGGATGGAACTAAAAGGAGTGTCAACGAATTGGATTGTGCCTTTATCCCTCAATATATCTTATATATATATCCACAAATTAAGAAGTATAAATCGTTAATATAATATCTTTTTTGAGGATTTGTAAATAGGAACACGCTTTCAATATCTATTTTTCTTAGAAAGACAATAACCCCTCCTCCGGCTGAGCGTCTCCCCCCACTTTGTTTTGGTCACGTATTCCATTTTCACTCTCTTTAACTGTGATTAAGACGTTATTAACCATTACGGTTAAAGCATATGATCTTGGTTTTTAGCGAAAAAATAAAAATAATAAAATAAATTAACCACAAAAATAAAACTTGTTAATCATAGTTCAAATGAGCTTTGTGGAGATCGAGGAGGAATAGTCCCCTCCGCCAGAGTAGGGGACGATTAATGCTCTTTTATAAATGAGAGATGGTAGATCGGTCTCCCATGGAAACTGTATTTTACAAAAAACGAAATTACAATACCTTTATTTAAATAAAGTAACAAGTGAAGAGAAGATCCTAAAATTAAAAACTACTCTTATCAAATGTAAGATACTCTCTCTATCTATCTGTCTATCTATCTACCTCTCTCTCTATTTCAGTTGCGATTCATGCAACAGAGCGGCATGAATGACGGTACTCTGTGTATTTTCTATTTGATGTATGATTCAACTAAGGCATGAAACAATGGCTCAAAGTCAGTGTTATGTATGTATTCCTAATGAAGCATCGCACGCACAGCAAGCGAAGATCTACTAAGCTTTGAGGAAGAAAAAGATAAAAGAGGAAGACCAAATACAAGCAAAGTTACCAGGGTGAGGGTAAATAGTCTCTACTCTATTTTCTGTATTCCTTCCTTTTATGATTCAATGTTGGTTCGTGCGTGCCAGCTTCTAGGATTGAAATCTTTCCGTTTTATCCTTTTCATTCGTGGTTGATCATATCTCAGGCATCTCCAGCTAATGTCTGTGTAATTGAGTCCAAATAATCTTTGTTTGACAAACATGTCTTAGCTTTTCTCTCTACTGGCTTATGATTGATCTTAGTTGTGTTTTTTTTTCACGTGTATGTTGTTAAAACGTAGGATAGAATGATAGTTCTTTGTGGTCCAGCAGCCACTATTCACATAACTCGCAATGTGGACTAATTTCTAGAGTTAATTGGTTGTGTGAAGAATTAGTTTGCAATGGGTGATATGTCAAATGGGTTTGTTGAAGATACTGAATAATGAAGATTGGTGGGGATCCTTTTTTGCAATTTGAATTGGTTTTCTCATGCAAAGTTCTCCCAAAGGATAAAGAAAATTTTAAGTGATTTGATTGGTAGTCTATGTAAAGCGTGATCATAGCACAAAAAGGGAAATGTAAGTACCGAGACACTGTGGACTGGATTTGTAGTAGGTGGACCCATTAATCGATTATTGTCATCGTTATAGCGTGGATCATTAAGCACGCAAATGGAAAATATAAGGATCCTTTATGTTTAAATTTTAACTACGCATATACCCAAGCTATTAAAAAACTTACTATTCAGGCTGAAACTAGAAATTAAGAATTAGTAAGGAGAGGGATATAACCATAGTTTGGAGAGGTAGAGTTAAAGAAGCGACAAAATAGCCTGATAAACAAGGTCATCCCCCCCTCTAGTAGTATGGTTAATGAGGAGGCCC
>JABCRI010000922.1:0-32148 GCA_015143295.1 Tetracentron sinense
TACTCAATTTGGTATAGCCTAGTGCTCTCTCAACATCTCCAGAGCAAGACGGAGGTCTGTGCGTGATTTTCTCTTGTCTGGGGGAATTACACCAAAATGTTCATCAATGAATGCAATCACGCATCGGTCCAAGTAAGATCGGAAACACCCGGGTCATCCAAATCCATGAATGCTGCCGGTTCATTCGCAGCCAAAAGGCATGACAAGGAACTCGTATGCCATACCGAGTCATGAAAGCAGTCTTCTGAACATTTCAGCCTTGATCCCTTAATGGTGCTACCACGATATAAGAATCAATTTGGAGAAGAACTCGCTCCCTTCGGTTGCAAACAAGTCGTCGATCCTTGGCAAGGGATAACGATTCTTGATAGTTACCTTGTTCAACTGACGGTAGTCTATACACATCCTCATAGACCCGTCCTTCTTCTTCACAAAGAGAACCGGAGCTCCCCACGGCGAGACACTTGGTTGGATGAAACCAAGTTGTTGTAACCCTCAAGCTGCTTCTTTAATTCTTAAGCTCTATAGGGGCCCATTCTATATGGTGCCCTTGAAACGGGCAGCGGGTACCCGGAGCAAGCTCTATAGCGAATTCGATCTCTCTATCAGGCGTAATCCGGGACGGAAGTTCTTCGGGGAAACACATCTCGAAGAACGCACTCAAAACTGATAGCCGAGAGTTTTGTGCTTCTGGGGTTGTGCTATACTCAAGCTGCGAGGAGGCAAGTCCTCTTCTTAATCCTTCGGAAAAGTGAAAAAGGCTTACCCCCTTACGGCTTGAAATTCACCATCTTTTCAAAACATAGCAACATGCCCGATGGCTTGCCAACCAATCCCATACAAGAATGACGTCAAAGTCTAAATTCTTGGAAAACCCAGGACGATAAGGCGGCTAACAATTCATTCTCCCCCACTTGAACACACTATACCTGAATACCTCTCCCGTATCAACCGGACTTGCAGAGTGGAGTTGCAATGGTCACTCCCGCCTCCAACGAGTAGTAGCTCATCGAAAAAAAGCCCTTTGCCAAAACAAAAAAAACTTGGGGAGACAAAAGAGTGAGTAGATCATGTGTCTATCAACAAGCGAGCGAGACACTCGTCAATAATAAAGCGCCTGGGCGATTAAGTAAACTAATATACAGTAGATTCAAATAATAACAAGGCATCCTACATAGGTAACCTCCGTATAAGAATAGCATAAACAAACCACAAAAACTGTTTATACAACTAAAAAATCAAAAAAAGCAAATTCTAGCCGTACCGTGCGCGACATGTCGAGCACGTGCGGTCGTTCCGATAGAGCAAAAACTCGACCCTGAGTGGCTGGGCGAGGGGCACGGGCAGACTGTGAGGCCCTCGAGCCTGAGAAGAGCTAGGCTGAGAGTTCTGCCTAATCGGGGGCCTGCCTCCCTGAAGAGGAGCTGGCAATAGACGTCGGGGACAATCTCTAATCATGTGGGACTGGAGTCGCCACAATGAAAACAGCATCGTGCCGTCCGACATTCCCCATGCTGGATGCTTCCTTCCACAAAGGGTGAGACATCATGTTGATAAGTGGGAGGAGTATAACCGTAGCCTGAGTACTGCGGGGCGAGGAGCATACGAGGTAGCCGGGCGAAAAGCCGGTGGAGTAAGGGCGGATAGCCTGTGGTGCCGAGTACATCCTCGGACTGAGCCGCCTGCCGAATGAGAAGAACATTCGTCATACTCTCTTCTACCCGGAACTACTAGATGTCCCTTCTCTATTTCTTCTCTAAAGAACTCTTCGGAATTAGATCGGCCAACAATGCTTGTCCACAACTCTGAATATGTCTCATGTCGGAACATTGAGACACGATCCTTGAGGTAGGCCTTCAACCCCCTCTCGAATTTCTGGGCCTTCATAGCCTCGGTAGCTATCATGTGTGGAGCAAATCGAGATAGCTCTGAGAACTTGGCTTCGTAAGCCGCTACAGACATATTACTTATTTGCCTCAAAGGTAAAAATTTCAATCTTTCTTTCTGTCATCCCAACCGGAAATATCTTGTAGAAAACGTCAAGAATTCTCCCATGTCATATTGGCCTGGCCGGAGGTCCACTCTCGGGTAAGAAGTGCAGACTTCCACGAATGGTCGGCCTCGCTTAAGCAGAAAAGGCAGCCATGGACCCTCCTCTACTTCCGTAGGTGCCAAAACCGGAATATCTTCTCAAGTTGCCGAATCACCCTCGGCAACAAGTGGATCAATGCTTCCACAAAAGTGGAGGCCTCATCCTCCGGAAAGCTTCTATCCGGCTTGGGGCTCGGTTAGGGAGGAGCCGGTATAAGTGGCAGCATTCGCGGGGTGGCCGGTTGCCATTGCCGCCCAACATAGCCAAAAGTCCTGGCTATGGATGCGAATGCTGGGCAAAGTCGGGCTATCATCACCGAGGGAGCTCACCTCCATTACCCGTGTTGTACCCGCGACCCCGAGTTTGAGTCTCATGATTTCTCCTGAAAACGACAATACAACTGAGTCTAACTTGGATACGCATTTAGTACAATTTCGCAATTCACTTAATACATATTCATCAAGCACATTTAATAAGTACAACACAAATAATGTACACATGGTATATAACACAATAGCATAACATACAAATCCGTGTTCCTAGCGTAGGACTCTATGTTCGGTTGAAGTTCAACCCATTTTGACTAAGACTAACTGTTAGTCTATACTTGGAATACAACTCTCTAAGGTGATTCTAATACCTTGTTCAATCATCTAAGTGACCCTATGGACTCTAATGCCTAGAGCTCTGATACCACTTCTGTCACGCCCCAAAATACCCCCTAGGAGTTAAGGGATACTTTAGAGGTGACTACGTGTACCTGTCAAACCATCCTGTAATGCAAGAGGCTAAACATAACATAATACAATGACAATCAGAGCGCGGAACTAAACATAAGTGCGAAAGCATAAGCCAACTTTTTCTTTTCTTCTATTACTCCATATAGTATTCCAAGTTAACATATACTAAATACAATCAAAGTAAAGGTGGACATGCCCACCTATCAAAATACAAAAGGAACTCCCTAACACTGTCCTCTCAACAGTAGTCGAGGTATGGCCACACATCCAAGTCCCCATCCTCTTGAGACTGCCATGGGGTAGGTGGCTCCCTCTCCTCTACATACTCCTCCTCGACCCAAGGCTCGGGGTCGAGGACATCCACAGTACCTGCCGACATAAAAGTACGGCTGAGCATGGAATACTCAGCGAGTACAAACTACTAGCTAACCATAACAATAGCGAAAGCATAACAACAGTGAGCAATACAAGATATTAATTTAAAGCAATAGTGAAAGCATAAGATACATAGCCATATCTTGACATGCGTGTATGAATGCAAAAACCTCGGTAAAACTCATGTCTCGAAAACCCTTTTCGTGTCTCGGTCAAATCATGTATATGTGTCGTGTCTTGTCTTGTATTTCATGTCTTGATTTGTTCTTGACTTGTATACTTGTGAGCCAGAGGCTAGCACCCTTCCTTGGGCTACCAACCTCCTTGTCATGTTCTTGTTCCATTCTCTTGTGAGCCAGAGGCTAGCACCCTTCCTTGGGCTACCAACCTCCTTGTCATGTTCTTGCTTCATTTCTCTTGTGAGCCAGAGGCTAGCACCCTTCCTTGGGCTACCAACCTCCTTGTCATGTTCTCTCTTGCATTTCACTTGTGAGCCAGAGGCTAGCACCCTTCCTTGGGCTACCAACCTCCTTGTCATGTTCTCTCTTGCATTTCACTTGTGAGCCAGAGGCTAGCACCCTTCCTTGGGCTACCAACCTCCTTGTCATGTTCTTGATTCATTTCACTTGTGAGCTAGAGGCTAGCACCCTTCACTTGGGCTACCAACCTCCTTGTCATGTTTCATTTTCTTGTTTGCTTTATTATGCACAATTACTCTTGGAAAACCCAATTCATGCATGCATGCGTGCTTGTGTGCTTGTCAATAGTGGTAATCATGATGACATACTTGAATGGGCGGATCACATGAATATGGCATTTCAATCCTTAACATAGTGGTATGAAAATTTAGGCAACATATAGCACATTTGAGCAATTTATCATTCCCAAGAAAATTTACACAATTTCTATTTCCATTTTCTTCATTAAGTCCGTTTATCCCTTGTTTAGTCATTTTATCAAACACACGGTGGGCCACATTTCTTAGTCCTTCCATTTCCCTTATTTAGTGCGTATTTTTCATCAAGACATCAAGGTACATTCGTTATTTGTAAAGTGCCCATCTTCCATTTTCCTTTTCACACATCACACAACATCCATACGGCATCCAATCGCCTCAATCGACATCCCATCCACACATTTATTCCATTCCCCTTATCTTGTTTATATTTGTTGAGTTAATACAATGCATAGGGAAGGAAAAGCATAATATATATAATCACCATTTACACTAGAAAACCTAGGTTATTGCTAGGGAAAGTTAGTAGGGTGTACTAACCTTAAATCAAGGCTCGATCCTTGTAGAAACTTTGATTGAAGCTCCAACTTGAAAGAAGAACACCTTTGCTTGAAGGAGACTTGAGTTGGGGAAGAAATCCCTTTCAAAAACGTGCTTGGGCTGCTGCCCTAGGTTGGAGAATGGAACCCCACACGAGATTGAGTTGAAATCTTGAAGAAAACGTGCTTGGGGACGATCTAGGGTCTTCACCCCTTTGATTTCTTCTCCAATGGAAAACCCTATTTGCAAATCCCCTTCTCCTCTCTCTCTATCTCTCAAATCCCTTAAGTGTTGTGAATGAAGCCCTAAAGGCTCGGGCAAGCCTTAAGGAGAAAGGGTTTAACACCCAAAAGACGAAAACGCCCTTACTGAAATTTCTGCAAAAACGCGAAGACCGAGCGATCGGTGGTTATGACCGATCGATCGGTTGCCTACCGAGCGATCGGTGTTTATGACCGATCGACCGGTCAAAAACTCACTCTCTGGAAAATTTCCCCATACAAAATTTCTGACCGTGCGATAGATACCGATCGATCGGTTATGGACCGATCGATCGCTGACTGGACCGAGCGATCGGTCTTCTGTATGTCTGGACTGTTTTGACCATATCTTTTGACTCGCTCGTCGGATTTCGACGATTCAACTTGCGTTGGGTTCGTCTTTCGAAAACGCACATTTCTGACGTTTCGGAATTTCCGATTTCTTCCTTATTTATTAATTAGACTACAAAAACGGCCAATTAGCTACGAAGGTGCTACTCATTAAGGATGAAAAAGTCCGGGGTGCTACATTCTCCCCCCCTTACAAAAATTTCGTCCTCGAAATTTGGACAATGCGTGCTTTACAATTTAAACAACTTAGCATAACAATTTGAAATAAAATTACAAGTCATACATAAAATCATTCAAACAACTCGGGGTGCTTCGCCTTGACTTCGGCCTCACGTTCCCATGTAGCCTCTTCCCGAGCGTGATGTTGCCATTGCACGAGAACTAGCGGAATAGTCTTGTTGCGAAGTACTTGGTCTCTTCGATCCAAAATATGAACCGGCTTCTCAACCAAAGTGAGATCCTCTCGAATCTCAACCGGATCAAGCTCGATGACGTGAGAAGGATCCGGGATGTACTTCCGAAGCTGGGAGATATGAAACACGTTGTGGACCGCCGCCATGTGAGCGGGCAAAGCAACACGGTAAGCCACCTCGCCAACTCGAGTAATGATCTCGAACGGACCCACATATCTCGGGCTAAGCTTGCCTCTCTTCCCGAATCGCATAACACCTTTGGTCGGTGAAATCCTTACAAACACAAAATCACCGACTCGGAATTCAAGATCCCTCCTTCGGTTATCGGCATAGCTTTTCTGTCTATCTTGTGCGGTCTTCAACCTCTCCCGAATAAGCTTGACCCTATCCGCGGTTTGTTCAATTAACTCGGGGCCCAAAATCTTTCTTTCTCCCACTTCATCCCAATACAACGGGGATCTACAACTCCTTCCGTACAAAGCCTCGAAAGGCGCCATTTGTATGCTTTCTTGATAACTATTGTTGTAAGCGAATTCCACCAAAGGTAGGTGATCTTCCCAACTTCCCTTGAAGTCTAGCATACATGCTCGGAGCATATCTTCAATAACCTGATTCACCCTCTCGGTTTGCCCGTCGGTCTGTGGGTGGAAAGCTGTGCTAAAGTCTAATCGGGAGCCCATTGCACCTTGAAAACTTTTCCAAAACCTGGATGTGAATCTTGGGTCTCTATCCGACACAATACTCACTGGCACCCCGTGTAATCGGACTATTTCCTTGATGTATAGCTCCGCTAACTGATTGGAGTTGAATGTAGTCCGGTACGGTAAGAAATGAGCGGACTTCGTGAGTCTATCAACAACTACCCATATAGCATCGGTCTTCCTAACCGTCTTCGGCAATCCCACGATAAAGTCCATAGAGATATGTTCCCATTTCCACTCGGGAATAGGGAGAGACTGCAGAAGACCTGCCGGTCTCAAATGCTCCGCTTTCACCTGTTGGCACACCAAACACCGTGCCACATACTCCGCAACCTCCCTCTTCATGTTTCGCCACCAAAAGTGACTCTTGAGGTTCCGATACATCTTTGTCCCTCCGGGATGCACTGTATACTTAGACCGGTGAGCCTCGTCCATAATCTCTCTCCGAAGGTCTACATTGGCTGGGACACAAAGTCTTCCCTTGAATGTAATAGCACCTCGGCTAGTGAGAGAGAAGTCCGTACTACCCTTGGCCACTTCCTTATCCCTGAAAGCCAACAAGTCAGTGTCTGTGGCTTGATACTCCTGGATCAAGTCTATAAGGTACGGCCGAACTGTAACATTTGCCAAAACCGGACTGCGGACAGAATCGTTCACACTGATGTCTAGATTTGCCAAATCGTCTAACAGTCTCCATTCCCGCACCAACATGTGAGCCAACAACCCCGATGGTTTCCTACTCAGAGCATCTGCCACCACATTTGCTTTTCCCGGGTGATATTGGATAGTGCACTCGTAGTCCTTTAAGAACTCAATCCAACGCCGTTGTCGTAAGTTTAACTCTTTTTGGGAAAAGAGATACTTGAGGCTCTTGTGGTCCGTGTACACATAGAACCCTACCCCGTACAGATAATGTCGCCAAATTTTAAGTGCAAACACGACCGCCGCAAGCTCCAAGTCGTGAGTGGGGTAGTTCTTTTCATGCTCTTTCAACTGCCTTGATGCATAGGCAATGACTTTCTTGTGTTGCATTAGGACACACCCGAGTCCGACGTGCGAGGCATCACTATACACCTCATACCCAAAAGGTCCAGATGGCACAGTAAGGACAGGGGCTGTGGTGAGGCGTTTCTTCAACTCTTGGAAACTTACTTCACATCGGTCACTCCAACTGAACTTTGCATTTTTCCTTGTCAAGTAGGTGAGAGGTGCAGCCAGACTGGAGAATCCCTCCACAAATCTCCGGTAGTAGCCTGCCAATCCGAGGAAACTACGTATCTCCGTAACGCTCTTGGGCCTCTCCCAACTCATGACTGCCTCAACCTTGGCTGGATCTACCGAAATACCCTCGGCCGACACCACGTGTCCAAGAAATGCGACTTTCTCTAGCCAAAACTCGCACTTACTCAATTTGGCATATAGCCTATGCTCTCTCAACATCTCCAGAGCAAGACGGAGGTCTCGTGCGTGATCTTCCCGTGTCTGGGAATACACCAAAATGTCATCAATGAATGCAATCACGCATCGGTCCAAGTAAGATCGGAACACCCGGTTCATCAAATCCATGAATGCTGCCGGTGCATTCGTCAGCCCAAAAGGCATGACAAGGAACTCGTAATGCCCATACCGAGTCCTGAAAGCCGTCTTCTGAACATCTTCCGCCTTGATCCTTAATTGGTGATACCCCGATCTAAGATCAATTTTGGAGAAGAATCTCGCTCCCTTCAGTTGGTCAAACAAGTCGTCTATCCTTGGCAAGGGATAACGATTCTTGATAGTTACCTTGTTCAACTGACGGTAGTCTATACACATCCTCATAGACCCGTCCTTCTTCTTCACAAAGAGAACCGGAGCTCCCCACGGCGAGACACTTGGTTGGATGAAACCAAGTTGTTGTAACTCCTCAATCTGCTTCTTTAATTCTTCAAGCTCTATAGGGGCCATTCTATATGGTGCCCTTGAAATCGGAGCGGTACCCGGAGCAAGCTCTATAGCGAATTCGATCTCTCTATCAGGAGGTAATCCGGGAAGTTCTTCCGGGAACACATCTAAGAACTCACTCACAACTGGAATAGCCGATGAGTTTTGTGCTTCTGGGTGTGCTATACTCAAGGCTGCGAGGCGAGCAATGTCCCTCTCTCTTAATCCTCGGAAGTGAAAAGGCTTACCCCCTTCCGGCTTGAAATTCACCATCTTTTCAAAACACGCAACATGCCCGTGATGGCTTGCCAACCAATCCATACCAAGAATGACGTCAAAGTCTAAATCTTGGAAACCCAGGACGATAAGGTCGGCTAACAATTCATTCTCCCCCACTTGAACCACACTATCCCTGAATACCTTATCCGTATCAACCGACTTGCCGAGTGGAGTTGCAATGGTCAACTCCCGCTCCAACGGAGTAGCCTCAGTCGAAAAGCCCTTTGCAAAACTTGGGGAGACAAAAGAGTGAGTAGATCCTGTGTCTATCAACACTCGAGCGAGACACTCGTTCACTAATAAAGCGCCTGTGCGATTAAGTAACTAATATAAGTAGATTTCAAATAATAACAAGCATCATACATAGGTAACCCTCAGTATAACTAATCGCATAACAAACCACAAAAATTTTATACAACTAAAAATCAAAATTCTCGCGTACCTTGCACGACATCGTCGGATGCACGTGCGTCTCTTTCCGATAGAGCAAAAACTCGACCCTGAGTGGCTGGGCGAGGAGGCCGGGCAGACTGTGAGGCCCTCGAAGCCTGAGAAGAGCTAGGCTGAGATGTCTGCCTAATCGGGGGCCTGCTCCCTGAAGACTGAGCTGGCAATAGACGTCGGGGACAATCTCTAATCATGTGGCCCTGGTCGCCACAATGAAAACAGCCTCCTGTAGCCTTCCGACATTCCCCTGCTGGATGCCTCCTTCCACAAAGGGTGCAGACATCATGTGAATAAGTGGGAGGAGTATAACCCGTAGCCTGAGTCACTGCGGGGCGAGGAGCATACGAGGTAGCCGGGCGAAAAGCCGGTGGAGTAAAAGGGCGGAGAGCCTGTGGTGCCGAGTACATCCTCTGTGACTGAGCCGGCCCTGCGAACTGATAAGACATAGTCCTAGCTCTCTTCTCCCCTGAACTACTAGACTGTCCCTTCTCTATTCCTCTTCTCTTAAAGAACTCTTCGGAATTAGACTCGGCCAACAATGCTTTGTCCACAACTTCTGAATATGTCTCATGTCGGAACATTGAGACACGATCCTTGAGGTAGGCCTTCAACCCCCTCTCAAATTTTCGGGCCTTCATAGCCTCGGTAGCTATCATGTGTGGAGCAAATCGAGATAGCTCTGAGAACTTGGCTTCGTAAGCCGCTACAGACATATTACCTTGCTCCAAGGTAATAAATTCAATTTCTTTCTTTTCTTTCATCCCAACCGGAAAGTATTTCTTGTAGAAAACGTCCAAGAATTCTCCCCATGTCCATTCTTGGCCTTGCCGGGTCAACTCTCGGGTCCGAAGTGCAGACTTCCACCAATGGTCGGCCTCGCCTTCAAGCATAAAGGCAGCCCATGTGACCCTCTCTACTTCCGTAGGTGCCAAAACCGAGAATATCTTCTCAAGTTGCCGAATCCAACCCTCGGCAACAAGTGGATCAATGCTTCCACAAAAAGTTGGAGGCCTCATCCTCCGGAAAGCTTCTATCCCGGCTTGGGCTCGGTTAGGAGGAGCCGGTATAAGTGCCGCATTAGGCGGGGTGGCCGGTTGCCTTGCCGCCAACATAGCCAAAGTCTCGGCTATGGATGCGAATGCTTGGGCAAAGTCGGGCTGATCATCACCCGATGGAGCATCACCTCCATTACCCCTCGTGTTGTACCCGCGACCCCGAGTATTGCGTCTCATGATTTCTCCTGAGAACGACAATACAACATGAGTCTAACTTGGATACGCATTTAGTACAATTTCGCAATTCACTTAATACATATTCATCAAGCACATTTAATAAGTACAACACAAATAATGTACACATGGTATATAACACAATAGCATAACATACAATCCGTGTTCCTAGCGTAGGACTCTATGTTCGGTTGAAGTTCAACCCATTTTGACTAAGACTAACTTGTTAGTCTATACTTGGAATACAACTCTCTAAGGTGATTCTAATACCTTGTTCAGTCATCTAAGTGACCCTAGGGACTCTAATGCCTAGAGCTCTGATACCACTTCTGTCACGCCCCAAAATACCCCCTAGGAGTTAAGGGATACTTTAGAGGTGACTACGTGTACCTGTCAAACCATCCTGTAATGCAAAAGGCTAAACATAACATAATACAATGATAATCAGAGCGCGGAACTAAACATAAGTGCGAAAGCATAAGCCAACTTTTTCTTTTCTTCTATTACTCCATATAGTATTCCAAGTTAACATATACTAAATACAATCAAAGTAAAGGTGGACATGCCCACCTATCAAAATACAAAAAGGAACTTTCTAACACTGCCCTCTCAACAGTAGTCGAGGTATGGCCACACATCCAAGTCCCCATCCTCTTGAGACTGCCATGGGGTAGGTGGCTCCCTCTCCTCTACATACTCCTCCTCGATCCAAGGCTCGGGGTCGAGGACATCCACAGTACCTGCCGACATAAAAGTACGGCTGAGCATGGAATACTCAGCGAGTACAAACTACTAGCTAACCATAACAATAGCGAAAGCATAACAACAGTGAGCAATACAAGATATTAATTTAAAGCAATAGTGAAAGCATAAGATACATAGCCATATCTTGACATGCGTGTATGAATGCAAAAACCTCGGTAAAACTCATGTCTCGAAAACCCTTTTCGTGTCTCGGTCAAATCATGTATATGTGTCGTGTCTTGTCTTGTATTTCATGTCTTGATTTGTTCTTGACTTGTATACTTGTGAGCCAGAGGCTAGCACCCTTCCTTGGGCTACCAACCTCCTTGTCATGTTCTTGTTCCATTTCTCTTGTGAGCCAGAGGCTAGCACCCTTCCTTGGGCTACCAACCTCCTTGTCATGTTCTTGCTTCATTTCTCTTGTGAGCCAGAGGCTAGCACCCTTCCTTGGGCTACCAACCTCCTTGTCATGTTCTCTCTTGCATTTCACTTGTGAGCCAGAGGCTAGCACCCTTCCTTGGGCTACCAACCTCCTTGTCATGTTCTCTCTTGCATTTCACTTGTGAGCCAGAGGCTAGCACCCTTCCTTGGGCTACCAACCTCCTTGTCATGTTCTTGATTCATTTCACTTGTGAGCTAGAGGCTAGCACCCTTCACTTGGGCTACCAACCTCCTTGTCATGTTTCATTTTCTTGTTTGCTTTATTATGCACAATTACTCTTGGAAAACCCAATTCATGCATGCATGCGTGCTTGTGTGCTTGTCAATAGTGGTAATCATGATGACATACTTGAATGGGCGGATCACATGAATATGGCATTTCAATCCTTAACATAGTGGTATGAAAATTTAGGCAACATATAGCACATTTGAGCAATTTATCATTCCCAAGAAAATTTACACAATTTCTATTTCCATTTTCTTCATTAAGTCCGTTTATCCCTTGTTTAGTCATTTTATCAAACACACGGTGGGCCACATTTCTTAGTCCTTCCATTTCCCTTATTTAGTGCGTATTTTTCATCAAGACATCAAGGTACATTCGTTATTTGTAAAGTGCCCATCTTCCATTTTCCTTTTCACACATCACACAACATCCATACGGCATCCAATCGCCTCAATCGACATCCCATCCACACATTTATTCCATTCCCCTTATCTTGTTTATATTTGTTGAGTTAATACAATGCATAGGGAAGGAAAAGCATAATATATATAATCACCATTTACACTAGAAAACCTAGGTTATTGCTAGGGAAAGTTAGTAGGGTGTACTAACCTTAAATCAAGGCTCGATCCTTGTAGAAACTTTGATTGAAGCTCCAACTTGAAAGAAGAACACCTTTGCTTGAAGGAGACTTGAGTTGGGGAAGAAATCCCTTTCAAAAACGTGCTTGGGCTGCTGCCCTAGGTTGGAGAATGGAACCCCACACGAGATTGAGTTGAAATCTTGAAGAAAACGTGCTTGGGGACGATCTAGGGTCTTCACCCCTTTGATTTCTTCTCCAATGGAAAACCCTATTTGCAAATCCCCTTCTCCTCTCTCTCTATCTCTCAAAATCCCTTAAGTGTTGTGAATGAAGCCCTAAAGGCTCGGGCAAGCCTTAAGGAGAAAGGGTTTAACACCCAAAAGACGAAAACGCCCTTACTGAAATTTCTGCAAAAACGCGAAGACCGAGCGATCGGTGGTTATGACCGATCGATCGGTTGCCTACCGAGCGATCGGTGTTTATGACCGATCGACCGGTCAAAAACTCACTCTCTGGAAAATTTCCCCATACAAAATTTCTGACCGTGCGATAGATACCGATCGATCGGTTATGGACCGATCGATCGCTGACTGGACCGAGCGATCGGTCTTCTGTATGTCTGGACTGTTTTGACCATATCTTTTGACTCGCTCGTCGGATTTCGACGATTCAACTTGCGTTGGGTTCGTCTTTCGAAAACGCACATTTCTGACGTTTCGGAATTTCCGATTTCTTCCTTATTTATTAATTAGACTACAAAAACGGCCAATTAGCTACGAAGGTGCTACTCATTAAGGATGAAAAAGTCCGGGGTGCTACACATTTCATTCACTTCATCTTTAATATATACAAACCAACACTGTAAAGTATATAGTACACCAGCGTATAGAAAACATCATGTAGCTGTACACATACAAAAAGTGATCTAATGACGGAAAGATCGAGTAGGGCATCTATTATATTCCAAATCGCCAAAACGATATAGATGAACCACGCTCTTCCACCATGATCCTATACTTCGTAAGTCTCAACCTCTATCGGTGAGACTGCTACACTACCCTCCTGCGGTGCCTGGTCCTTTGTCTCAGGTCTAGCCTCTCTCAACAACCAATCAATCTCGCTCTTTCTCAGGGATTAGCGCATTGCTTGTGCGGTCAATCCCTTGCGGAGTGGTTTTACCACCTTTAGGTGTATAGTGCGGTAACACGACCATCCAGCGGTGACGTCTTCTTTGCATAGTCACCGCCCACTCAAACAGAGCTATCTCCCTCTTTGTGGGAATTCGGTGTGTCTTTGCCATTCCTGCACATGCACATATTCCAAATCAATGTCTGATTTCGAAACATGACATGTACAACAATCACTCAACTAGGAATATCGAATAAATCTCTAAGGGATCGCCTATCCAACGGTTCTTAGGTGTATTATGCTCAAGTATGATTTGTGTGATGGTTATTGCTATTGGCTCTGATACCAATTGTGACGCCTCGAACCCGCGCCTAGGGAATCAAGTTCCGAGATGCGCGTCCGTTCGTCAAATCATGCAAGCGGAAGACTTTACCCGTGAAAAAACGAGAAATTTAAACATTTATCAGATGCTTCAAAAAAGCAAATAACATCTGTCATCACAATAGCCATTATACAAACCATATACCTGTATTATTTACATCAAGTTTGTTTTACAAAAGTAGGCACCTCTATCACGTCGGGCACAACTTGTACAAGCTTCCAAAATGTCCAGTTGGACTTTTTACTTACTGGTCAGCAGCTCCAAGATCTGCTGACACAAAAAGTCAGTGACCTATGAAGCCCAATAAAAGCACAATCCTTCTAAACTATTTTCCGCATAATAACACGCATCAATAATGATATAATAAACAGTTCAATTTGCATGTTACAGTAAAATAGAACAGTATATAATAAACTGTAACTCAAGGTCACTTAGGGTTACGTCACCCTAACCGAGGTTCCCAACCTCACATTACTTTCCAATTATAAGGTTCAGTTATGAATGTATTATATTACCAAGTTATCGATTCGATCATCAATCATGTTTCATTTCGAGTCCTGAGACTCTATTAATTGGCCACAACCCACAAATGTTCAGCTTAAAGTCTCTAAATCCTAACCATAATACATTGAGTCATTTAAACTCACACACGCTGTTCCGGCTTTCACCCGAACATGACCAAACCTTGGGTATACCAACCCAACTCACGTGGAATCTGACGATTCCATACATAACCATGAGTCCACCAACTCAGACAAATACACCAACCCTGAGAATACAGACTCAGACCACTTCGTATCCGAAGCTTACACACACAACATGGACATTCGCCCAATAAGGACTTACTTTTCCATTCAATTGACTGGCCACATGTACCGTGTATTCGCCGCCATTGCCCTGGGTATCAGTCATAAAGGAACCCCGACCAACCTGCCTATCGTCATCTTCTGGCTAGTGTACGGAGACACGGTGCCGACATCTTCTGACCCACCTAGAGAGGAACCCTGGATTATACACTATCTGATGTTCAACCACTTTAAACTCCCTAGGACTCCGACATCTCCTGACTATCAGTCAAGGAGGAACCACGGGCCATGCAGGACACCGCAACTCCTGACCTAGTCCAAGAGGCACCACGGACGACCTAGAAAAATAGACCGACATCTCCTGACTATCAGTCACGGAGGAACCACGGGCCCTACTGGACACCGTCTCTCCTGACCTAGTCAAAGAGGAACCACGGACGATATTTAACCCTGGTTAGATTTTCTAACCACAGGTTAACCCTAGTTAACCCAAGCCTCGCTTGATTAACTGAATAACTTAGGCCTCGCACCCGTGAACCAACTCCGGTAACACACCGTCCCGTTAGGAAACGTTTCCAGGCTAACAGATGTCTCCATAGCCTTACAAGACATGCAAAACCACTTTTCGTCACCCTAGAGTGGCGATACAATTTACCGGTACCCGATCTGGGCTCCCCGAGAGACCACATAAAATCACAACATCACATAGTGGTCTCCGACCCTTTTTCATTCACGTCAAAAGACATGCATATACTTCATATGAAATAATATAGCAAAATAAGCTGAAAAAGAGAAGAAAAGAGAGGGGTTTTACCTGATTCACACGTTTTGAGGTAGCTAGTGTAAAAACAGGCACCGCCAACACGTCCGGGAGGGCGATCAATCCCAAGATAAAGCTCCTCTCTCTCTAACTTTCACTTTCTCTCTCTACCTTTTTCTCTCTCTCTACACGCAAATCAAGGAGTCAGAAAAGAAATCAGACACCACCAACGCGTCGGGGACGTCAAAAAACCCTAAGGGGACCTTCCTTTCCCTTTCTCTCTCTTCCTTTCTCTCTCCTCTTTCTCTCTCTTCCTTTCTCTCTCCTCACTTTCTCTCTCTAAAAAAATCTGGGCAGAGTACTGTTTGCAACTCTAAAATGTGAGCAAATGAGGGGCTGGCCCCCATTTATATATACCTTAAATGGGGTTAGATCATGTGCAAAAGCACATGACCCATTTGGTGTGGAAAAAGTGAGGTTGACCAAGTCAACCACTTTGACCGGTTTGACTGGATTTTCCCATTTTTCACGTATATGCCCTCCGAAACCCTGCTATATGACACCCGAAAGTAATGAAACTTTAGGTGATCGAACTTGGGGCAGTCCGACACCTACTGTAAAAATTTCGGAAAATACTGAGTTTTGACAGCTGCACTTTAGTCCGGAAGAAAATTGCAAAACCCACTAATTTTCTGATTTCGGACACAAAACATGTTGTCGCTTCTTCGTTTGAGATAACTAACTGCCGAGAGAACAGACGTTAGTCCCCACGGCCGACTGACACGCATTAGTGCCAACCGCACGGATTTCTATTAGGATCTCCAACAGATATTGGGTCCCACTTAATTTCTGGAAGTACGAAAATTTCCCATTTTTCTCAATTTTATCACACATAATGGCCCCGCGAAATGGTACATGACGGAACCGATACGGTAGGGGTGTGTCCCGGCACACTGTGTGTGAGTTTCGCCAAAAGATACTGAGATTTACTTGGTGCACTTCAATCCCGAGCAAAATCCATTTTTTATTAATTTAACAAATAATTAACTAATTAACCTCCATTAAGGACCCATAAACACATAATTTTATTATATTAAAATTCCGGGTCGTTACACTAATTGTACACACGACTCAATTCATCGCCGAAATGGGTTTCGTCCCTGAATTCGTCGTCGAAATTGAGTTAGGAGCCCTAATGTGTTTAATTTCGGATTGACTTCGTCGACGAAATGGATGACTCATCCAGGTTCGTCGCCAAAATGGGTACAGAAAACATTCTGTTTTCTATATTTCCCACAGATTCGTCGCCGAAATCATATTCTAGATTGAATTCGTCGCCGAATTCAGTCCTGAATATGAAGATTTGTTCTACCTCTTTTCCTTTAAGTCAAAGATTCATCAAGACATCTAAAATGATCATAATGTATTCAAATCAATCTATTTATCAATCAAGTAAGTTATAGGCATATCAAATCAAAGATTTCAATTTTTGATTGCTTTTGATTAAGTTAAATCACTTAGACAAGTCATACCCAGTTCTCTTCTCAAAGCACTAAATCTATCAAAATGTAAAGGTTTGGTGAAAATATTAGCAAGCTGTTTAATTGTATCAACAAATTCCAAGATAACATTTTCATTTTGCACATGATCTCTAATATTTTGATATCTTATTTCTATGTGTTTAGTCATTGAGTGTTGAATAGGATTCTTAGTCATACAAATAGCACTTGTGTTATCACACTTAATAGGTATTTTAGTATAGATAAGTTTAAAATCTTCTAGCCGTTATTTCATGTAGAGAGTTTGAGCGCAACAAAGTCTAGCTGCCATGTACTCAGCCTCAACTGTGGATAAGGCCACTGAATTTTGTTTCTTACTAAACAATGAAACAAGAGATTGTCCTAAAAAGTGACAAGTTCCACTAGTACTTTTTCTATCTACTTTGCATCCAGCAAAGTCTGCATCTGAATAGCTTATTAGATCTAAGTTTGTGTCCTTTGGATACCATAAGCCTAAATCATTTGTTCCAAGTATCTAAAGATTCTTTTACAGCAGTTAAGTGAGATTCTTTTGGACAGGATTAGAATCTTGCACAAATGCAAACACTGAACATAATGTCAGGTCTGCTTGCAGTGAGATACAAAAGGCTTCCAATCATGCCTCTATACAGTTTTTCATCAATACTTTCCCCTTTTTCATCCTTATCAAGTTTGGTTGATGGACTCATAGGAGTATCCATTCTTTTAGTGTTTTCCATTCCAAACTTTTTAAGTAGTTCTTTAGTATATTTAGCTTGATTAACGAAAGTTCCTTGTTTGGTTTGTTTGATTTGAAGTCATAAGAAGAATGTTAATTCACCCATCATACTCATTTCAAATTCTTTTTGCATTGTTTTAGCAAACATTCTACAGAGAGATTCATTTATTGATCCAAATATGATGTTATCTACATAGATTTGGATTATTAGCATATCATCATTTTTGGTCATTATGAATAAAGTTGTGTCAATTTTACCTTTTGTGAATCCGTTTTCAATTAGGAAGCTACTTAGCCTATCATACCAAGCTCTTGGAGCTTGCTTTAATCCATATAAGGCTTTAGTTAACTTAAATACATGATTAAGAAATTTATGATTTTCAAAACAAGGAGGTTGGTTTACATAAACTTCCTCATTGATATACCCATTTAGAAATGCACTTTTTACATCCATTTGATATAGTTTAAATTCTTTATGACTAGCAAATGCAAGTAACATTCTTATAGCTTCTAGTCTAGCAATCGGGGCAAATGTTTCATCATAATCTATCCCCTCTTCTTAGTTGTAACCTTGAGCTACTAATCTTGCTTTATTTTTAATTACATTCTCATTTTCATCCTTTTTATTCCTGAAGACCCATTTTGTTCCAATAATAAATTTGTCATTTGGTCTAGGTACTAGATCCCAAACTTGATTTCTATCAAATTGATTTAACTCTTCTTGCATAGCAATGCCTCACGAGTCATCTTCAATAGCTTCTAAGGCATTTTTAGGTTCAATTTGACTTAGGAAAGTAAGATTCATTAGATTTCTTCTTGTTCTAACCCCTTGTTCTATATTACCAAGTATTAAATCCTTAAGGTGATCTTTTATTAATTTCCAAGCTTTAGGAAGTTGATAGGATTCTTCATTTTCAATTTCTTCTTCATTATCTATTTCAATGGAGTTGTTACTTGATTTTTCTTTTTTTTGATCATTTTTATTTTCTTTGTTGATTTGTAAATTTGATATTGCTTTTGGAAGATTATCAATTTCATCATCCATATCAGTATTGATTTTGTTAAAAGGATTTGATTCATCAAAAACTATATGAATTGATTCTTCAACAATTAATGATTTCTTGTTAAACACTCTATAAGCTTTGCTATTAGTAGAGTATCCTAAGAAGATTCCTTCCACAGATTTAGCATCAAATTTCTTAAGATGTTGTTTATCATTAAGTATGAAGCATTTACATCCAAATACCTTAAAATAGCTTATATTAGGGATTCTTCAATTCCAAAGCTCATAGGGAGTTTTATTTAGTTTGTTTCTTATAACAACTCTATTAATTACATAACATGATGTGTTAATGGCTTCAGCCCAAAAATAATTTGGTAATTTATTTTCATTAAGCATTGTTCTAGCCATTTCTTGAATAGATCTATTCTTTCTTTCTACTACACCATTCTGTTGTGGAGTTCTAGGTGCTCAAAAATTATGATTAAAACCATTTTCATCACAAAATGATTCAAGTTCTTTATTTTTAAATTCTCATCCTCTATCACTTCTTATGTTGTTAATAGAATAACCTTTTTTATTTTGAACTCTTTTACAAAACTTTTTAAATAGAGAGGGTGCTTCATTTTTATGAGAAAGAAATA
Organism: Tetracentron sinense; assembly: GCA_015143295.1. Classification (NCBI taxonomy): domain Eukaryota; kingdom Viridiplantae; phylum Streptophyta; class Magnoliopsida; order Trochodendrales; family Trochodendraceae; genus Tetracentron; species Tetracentron sinense. Next base: position 19,054 of record JABCRI010000922.1, read on the forward strand.
GTACCCATGAGTATCTTAAAAATCATCCACTATAACAAAAGCATAAGTTTTTCCAGCTAGGCTAGCTACTTCATTTGGACCAAAAAGATCTATATGCAAAAGTTTTAAGGGCCTAGTGGTAGAAATCATTTTCTTGGTTTGAAATGAAGATTTTATTTGTTTTCCAAGTTGACAAGCATCACAGATTTTGTCTTTGATAAATTTAGTTTTAGGTAATCCTTTAACTAATTCATTTTTAGAGAGTTTAGACAAAAGATCCATACTAGCATGTCCTAGTCTCCTTTGCCATAATCAACTAGCTTCATCTATAGCAGAGAGACATATCATGTTTTGAGATTTAAATTCATCAAAATCTAAGGTATAAACATTTTCATTTCTATGTGCTACAAACAAAGGATTTAGATTATCTTTATCCTTAATCATGCAGATATTTGACTTGAATGAAACATTCAGTCCCTTATCACAAAGTTGACTAATACTAATGAGATTATGCTTGAGTCCATCAATAAGTAGTACATTCTCAATAACAACGGATATATTCTTACCAATGTTACCTATGCCAATGATCTTCCCTTTAGTATTGTCTCCAAATGTTACATGACCGCCATCCTTTGGAGTGATTGATACAAATAGTTCCTTGTTCCCGGTCATATGCCTTGAGCATCCACTGTCCAAGAACCATGTTGTCTTGGAAGTTCTTGATTTGAAGCATATCTACACATCCAATTCAAGTAACTCCAAGATACTTTCCCCCGATACCCAAACAGTTTTGGTTGGTACCCAAAGTGATCTGGGTTGTGGTTTGGGAGGATTAGTTCCCTTGGGAACCCATATCATTGTTGGTCCTTTGTGGTTAGATTTTGAAAAAGATGTTCCTTTTGGAACCCAAACTTTCCTAATTATTTTACCATTATAAAATGAGGTGGATGGTGAAGTTTGGTGATTACTTAATTTTGTAAAGAAGTTTTGATAATCTTTTTGTTTTGAAAAAGTATTATAACCAAGTCCAGCCTTATTAAAAATACATCTTTGCTGTCCTAAAAGTCTTTCTAGGTTCTTTTGACAATTTGTGAATGTGAGGACAGTATTGGTCAAGTCATTGACTTTAACTTTTAACTCATCACATTCACATGGTGAGTTATGAGGAGCATTTTCAATATCCTTTAATTTCTTACTCAATTCCTCATTCTCAATGGCTAACACACTTTTTTCTTTTTGTAGATTTTCGCATGATTGTGAGAGAGTGTGAATTTCCTTTTTAAAGAATTTATTTAATTTAGCTATTCTACCAAATTCAAAGTAGAGTTCATCAAATGCTTCTCTTATTTCATTATATGAGAGAGAATTATTTGGGGAAGATGTTACCTCATCCTCATTTGCCATGAGGCACAGATTTGCCACTTCTTCATCACTTGAATCTTCTGACTTGCTTCCGTCCGAGTCATCCCAAGTTGCCATCATAGCATTTTTCTTGTGCTTTTGGCTCTTCTTGAGTTGAGGGCGGTCAGTCCTTATGTGACCTGGCTTCTTGCATTCATAACACGTAAGAGGTTCCTTCTTGCTAGCTTCAGCTTTGTTCACTTCTTTTGAGAACTCCTTCTTGTATGGTCTCTTTTTGAAGTTCTTCTTATGCTTGAGGAACCTTTTGAACCTTCTTGCCATCAAGGCTATATCTTCATCATCACTGTTGGTTCCTCATCACTAATTTCAACTTGAGTAGACTTGAGAGCCATCCCTTTCCTGGATCTAGGTTCATCAGGCATTTGATCATTCATTATGACTTCATGAGTCATAAGAGATCCCAGCAGCTCATCCATAGGCAGTTTGGTGAGGTCCTTAGCTTCTTGGATTGCTATTACTTTTGGAGTCCATTCCTTGAGCAGTGATCTTAAAATCTTTCTTATATTTTCTGCATTAGAATACACTTTACCCAGAGATTTAAGACCATTTAAAATGTTAGTAAATCTGGTGAACATATCACCGATAGATTCTTCTTTTTCCATTTTGAATAATTCATACTTGTGAACAAGCATGCTAATCTTTTCTTCTTTAACTTGATTAGTTCCTTCATAGGTGACTTTCAGCTTATCTCATATTTCTTTAACAGAGTCACATCCAGAAACTCTGTTAAATTCTTGGGGACTTAAGATATAATAGAGGTTGCTAATAGCTTTAGCATTGATTTGAATGAGCTTAATGTCAGCTTCATTCCATTCTTCCTCTACCTTAGGAATTCTGACATCATCCACAGTTTTTGTGGGAAGATGAGGGCCATTGACTATTACTCTCCAACACTCATAATCTAGAGCTTGAATGTAATACATCATCCTAGTTTTCCAATAGTTATAATTTTCTCCATTAAACAGAGGTGGTCTAGTGGTGGACTATCCTCCTAGGCTTGTTGCAAAAACATTGTTTGCCATAATAAACTTGATTACTCAGATTGTTTAAATCTATTTAGAGTATTAGGCTCTGATACCAATTGTTGGCCAGGTAATGACCCTAAAGGGGGGGGGGGGTGAATAGGGTCTATGGCAGCTTTTTTTAAAAAAGGAAAATTGAACTACAAATTCAAAAGTGCGGAATAAAATTAAATATGAAACAAGCTGAACTGTAGAATATTTAAAGGAAAGAGAGAAGAGATAAGGAGAATGCAAACTCAAGATTTTTTTATGAGGTTCAGCAATCCAGCCTACTCCCCGCCTCAGCTTCCAGCTAGAGGATTCACCACGATTCCTTAATCGCACTGGCTCCTTTACAGGTGGAGTCCAAACCTTTACAATCTCTCTTACAGGTTGAGATATTACCTTACAAGCTCTCCTTTAGGCCGAGCTGAAACCTCTCAAGAGCACAACCCTCTCTTGAAATACTGAAGCAACAGCTTCAGTGCAAGAATCCTGGATTCTTGACTACTTTCAATAAATGAGTTTTTGGATTAAAAATCTGAAGAAAAGCTCCTTAAATGAGCTAATTAAGAGTGAAATACAAACTCTAATTGAGTCTCTCAAAGTAGGTAGGAGTCAAGTAAGCTCAAGAGAGAATTTTTGGGGATTTTCTAAGTATGAAAGTAAGTGAAAATCAATAGTAGTGAATAGGTGATAGATGGGAGTTATTGCTTGGATCAAGAGTTATTATATGTTCATAAATAAACTCCTTTTATAGCATTTGATCCAATTGTGCCGTTGGGGTAGCATTAAATGCTTTTAGGTCCGTTGCAAAGATTTTTCAGTTTTAGACATGATTTCGTCGACGAAGTGGAGTTCCCACTTGAGTTCGTCACCGAATTCAAAAGATGGAATTTAATTTTAAAAAATCCTGTAATAACTTCATCGCCGAAGTTAACTGAATCAAAGATTTCGTCTCCGAAATCAAGAAACAGAACTGAATTTGAAAATTTCTGTAATGACTTTGTCGCCGAATTCAATCTACCCAGAGAATTCGTCGACGAATTCAGAGTAAAAATTCTAAATTCAGTCTTGGATCACACTGAAGGGATGTGATTAATTTCCTAGGTCAATTAACTATACTCTTATCATAATTTTCTGATTAATTAGAGCTTTGGATTGATCTTCAAAAATGTCCTAGGCTCCTATGGTCAATCTATGATTCTTGAGCTTTTTAACTTACCATCCTTTTGAGGACATTTTACATAAGTCCTATACATTCTCAGAATAAAAAGTAAATACATTTAAAATAATGAGAGATGATCTTGGCTTGACTTGGATCTTGTGATTTTGCCTTTTGTCTTCAATGGACCTGACTTGGACTAAGGTCTTATCTTGGATCTTCATCTTGTATTCAGTGAGTTGAACTTCCTCTTGGGTAATTTCCATCATTTTTCATGATTGGAGTGCTATCAACTTATGTAATCTGAAATGTTCACGCACTTAAATGGTTTTATTAGTACCAAATATTTCATTATATTATTATGTTATTATCAAAATTAATAGGGGTACTTATGGTTGTAACCCTGAGGCTAACATCTCCCACATTTGTTGAAAAGTGTTTTTACAATTTGAATTTGCTCCTTACAAGAGCTGATAGATCATTTGCTCGCTCTCTAAGGAATGGAGTTGAATTGCTCAAATTCAAATTCTTTTTGGGATTTAAGGATTTACTCAATTGTTTGAAATCTATGCCTTGAGTAATGATTTAATGATTGGAAGTATTAGACCTTGTTTTGTTCATAAAACATTCCATTTTATAACCCAAGAGATTTTATGAGCGTTGGGGAACATCCAAAACGAAACTTGCCATTGAAAACTAGCCATTACAGAGTATTCAGGTTCCCGCATTAATTCATCGACGAGTATGAAAATACTGTTTGAATTTGTCGACGAGATTGGGACAGAAACAAAAGCAGTGGCTGTGCGGCCAATTTCGTTGACGAGATTAAAGTTCCTCTTCAATTTCGTCGATAATATTTCCTGTTTTATTTTGAAATTTCATCTTAAACTGATCAAAATGATGAGAATGAATTTCTAGGTCTTTTGACTCATCTTTATCATATTTTTGGTCATTCAAAATGATGTCCTATAGCCTTAGAATATTAATCAATTTAGTCTTAGGCTCCTATGATCATTCTAGGCTTTGAGCTTTTCAAACAATCAAAACTTTGAGGACTTTTACATAAGTACTGAAACACTCTCTCACTAAAAACATAAAACATTAAACCTTCTAAGAGATTTCCATTCTTTAACTTGATCATCTTCTTGGATTTGACATTATCTTCATGATCCGACTTGGACTTTGGGTATGATCTTCAATGGTCCAACATGACTTCCTTTGACTTGAGTATGATCCTTCTTTGTAAATGGTGTCATTTTCATGCTTTTTTTTAAATGGCTTTGCTAATGCTCTTGAACACTGTTTTTTCATAACACTTAAAGGAGACATTAGTAACACTGTAAGCGCAAAAATTGTTCTTTGCTTTCAAATTGTCTCCATTGTTGTATGGAGTTTATTGTTTGATGTGGGGGACTATCCTTCCAATCTGAGTAAACTCAGACTGTTAATACCTTCCCTTTTGGGGAAGAACCTCTGATTAAGAAGAAAGATTAACGAAGAACAAGATATTTTGAATAAATTATTTTATTATTCAATGGGGTTGCCTAGATCCCATGTAGGCGTTACAGGATACCTCATAGAGGTTTAGCATCAAAAGAAAGAAAAGAAAGAGAGGTGGTCATATTGAGGGTTCACCTGGTATTCTCCATATGGGGGAGATCCTCCTTTTTCCCCCCTTGGGTGTTGCTGTTCCTGAATGTAGAGTCCCGGACCTTTTCACATTTAATGCATGACACTTTCGATGCCATTTTGCCTTTAAAGAGGTATAATTAATAAATAAGGAAGAAATTGGAAATTCCGAAATGTCAGAAATGTTCCTTTTTGAAGTACGAACCCAACGCAAGTTGAATCGTCAAATCGGATCGAACGAGGTCAAAAGATATGGCCAAAACAGTCTGGACCTGCAGGCAATCGATTCGCTCGGTTATGCACTAAGGACGTAGCTCGGAAGGCATAAGGACGTAGCTCTGATAACGTGCTCTGACAACGTGCTCTGATTAAGGCACATACAACACATAGACAATGTACTCTGATAACGTATACGTTGTATATCCGTTGTGCAACAGACAACGGGTACGTCGTGCAGCAGACAACGTGTACGTTGTACAGCAAACAACGTGTCCGTTGTACAGCTCACGACGGGCACGTGTACAAAAGACAACGTGACAACGTGTTTGGCACTATTCACAGCACAACGTGTTTGGCACTATTCACAACCAACCGTGTTCGGCACTATTCACAGCACAACGTGTTCGGCACTATTCACAGCACAACGGTGTTCGGTACTATTCACAGCACAAAGTGTTGGCACTATTTCACAGCACACAGCACAACGTGTCGGCACTATTCACAGCACAACGTGTTTTGGCACTATTCACAACACAACGTGTTCGGCGCTATTCACAGCACAACGTGTTTGGCAACTATTCACAACTCAACGTGTTCGGCACTCGTGTTTTTGCAGAAATTTCAGTAAGGGCGTTTTCATCTTTTGGGTGTTAAACCCTTACCCATAAGGGTTTGCTCGACCCTTTGAGCCCTCATTCACAACCCTTAGACATTTTGAGAGCTAGAGAGTGAGAAGAAGAAGGTTTTGACCTAGGGTTTCCATTGAGGAAGAAATCAAAGGGGTGGACCATCCTAGGTCGTCCTCAAACTTGGATTTGCTTCAAGTTCAAGGCTCAAGCTCGTGTGGGAGCCACTCTCCAAGCTAGGGCAGCCATCTCATGTACGTTTGAAAGGGGTTTCTTCTCCAACTCGAGTCTTCCTCAAGCAAGGGTGTTCCCTAACCTTTTTGGAGCTTCAATCAAGTTTCCCACCAAGGATCAAGCCTTGAGCAAGGTTAGTACACCCGACTAACTTACCCTAGCAAAATCTAGGTTTTATATATAAAAATGTGATCTTTATATTACGTTTCCTCCTTATGAAATGTGTTATCCCCCATTAAATATAAACAAGATAATGGAAAAGGTGTGGATGGAATGTTGGATGTGGCGATTGGATGCCGAGATGTATGTTGTGTGATGTGTGTGATGGAAATGGTGGATGGGTATTTTACCAATAATGAACTTACCTTGATGTTTGGATGGAAAATGTAAATCCCTAAATAGGTGTTGGCAAATCCGTGATCATAGATAGGTCATGTGATGTCGAGTCGTCGAGTCATGTTCAACTTGTCAGAAGAGAAGAGCTAAAGCTTAAAGAAGATTGAAGAAAGAGAAGAAAAATCCTACTCTGGATCTAGACAGGTAATGGATTTAGAGACCCCTACCTAGGTTGGATTTGGCTTAGATAACTCTCAACATACCTAGGGAGGATAGTTTTAAACCTAACAAAGTTGTTTGATCATTTGAATCAAATAAAAATGAAATGAATCATGGTTTGAAAAAATTCTGTCTCAACCGATCGCTCGGTATTGGGACCGATCGATTGGTGGCCAACGAGCGATCGGTGGCTATCGACTGGACAAAAAGTTTGTATGGGATATTTTTCCAGAGAGATGATTTATAACGAGCGATCGGTCATTTGGACTCCGAGCGATCCGTTTTGGACCGAGCGATCGGTAGTGCAACGATCGAGCGGTCCCGTAAAAGAATTTTCTTTTTCCTGGATTCTTTTTTTAAACCCTATAAATAACTTTTTGGAGACCTAATTTGTGGTCTTTGATATTTTTGAAAGAGTAGAGGTCTGAGATACTCTTCTAGGGTTTTTCTATTGCTTTATTAGATCTTTGTTGATCCCTTCTATTTCTTAGATCCTAGAGAAGCAAGTATAGATCTAAAACCTTTGATCTTGCATTGTGTGATCTCAGATCTGTATGAGATCCTCTAGGGTTTGAAATTTTCTAAATTGATCACAACCCTACACCTTGTGTGTGAGTCCGGTGTTTGATCCTGAGCCTTCGTGGAAAGGAGATCGATCGTGTGTGATCGTGGTTTTGAAGTAGCTTGAAAAGATTTGGTCGGTGTGGAACCGAAGCTGCTACGGCGGAGATCGAACCTGCTGGTTCGTGGAAATCAAGAGTAAGAGTCTAACTAGGAACGTCGTTTCTATTTTGGTAAGGTCTTGTCTTGTACTTGATATCTTTCATAGTGAAGTTTATTGCTGGACAAGGTCCCGTGGTTTTTTCCCGTTAGGGTTTTCCACGTAAAAATCTTCTGTGTTTGATTTGTGTGGATTGTCTGATTAATTTTTCATTGATTTCTAAACATATTAATTGAAAAATTAAAATTGGTTAGAAATGATTAGATAGACCTATTCAGCCCCCCTCTAGGTCTTAGAGATCATTGATCTGGATAAATTTCAATTGGTATCAGAGCAAGTTCACTGATAAGGCTAATCCCTTAAGTGTGATCCTGTATTATCCGTGATCATGAGTACTCTAAGAGAAGGAGGATCCGTCTCTCGTCCCCACTTTTGATGGAAATAATTATGCATACTGGAAAGCTAGAATGAGAGCCTTTCTCAAATCTATTGACGAGAGAATTTGGATGTCTATACAGAATGGGTGGACTACGCCCTAAAATGTAGGTGATTTGACTGTCGTCAAATATTCTGATGAATGGACCAGAGAAGAGCTTGAGTCAAGTGGATGGACACTAAAGGTCTCAATGCTATCTTTACTGCAGTCACTGCTGAGGAATTCAGACGAATTTCTTCATGTGAAACAGCAAAGGAGGCTTGGGACATTCTTGAAATTACCCATGAGGGTACTACCACTGTTAAAATCTCAAAACTCCAAAATGTTAACCACCAAATTTGACATTTTAAACATGGAAGACAATGACACTTTTGATGAATTCTCTGCAAACTTAGTGACATTGTCAACGCTAGTTTCAATTTAGGTGAGAAAATATCTGAGTCTAAAATTGTTAGAAAAGTCCTTAGATCTCTCCCAGAGAGATTTCAACCAAAGTCCTACAATCGAAGAGAGTAAAAATGTGACTCTCTGAAGATTGAGGAATGGTTGGATCACTCCAAACCTATGAATCAAGTACCGTCCCATCCAAGAAGAACCTGAATCTTTAGCCTTGAAATCCATCAAGGCAATCTGGATGAGGATGATAGTGATGGGAAGATATGAATGAGGCAGAAATGGCTCTCTTCCTTAAAAAATTTGAAAATTTTTTAGACCGAAAAAGAACCGGGTTCATCCAAACAGGAGGAAAATCTTTTGAGAAGTAAAAGTTAAGCCCCGGGGAATCCAACCAAGAAAAATTCCAAGAGTGGCGACCAAGAAATCCCAAGGTGTTCAATGTCTGAATGCCATGGCTGTCGGTCATATTTCACCTAAACTGTCCTAACAAGAAGCGAGAGTAAGGGCAAGGTGATGAATGCCTGTTGGGATGACCAGTGATTCCGAGAATGAAGAATCAGGACAGTTCCTCTTCAAGTGAAGATACTGGAAATCATACGGCTTTCACAGTTTCCCATTTCTGGGCTTGAGACTACCTCTGCGGTTGATGAAAAAGGATAGAAGTGATGAGAGTGTTCATATGAGTAGTGAGGACATACAAGAAGAGTCAAAACTGACTTTGAAAGTGATGAAGATTTGAAAACAATCTTACGATAAGTTGTATGCTGAAAGTTTGAAGCTGACTAAAACAAAAATCTCTTGAGTAAAAAACTCAAAATCATTCAAAATGAAAGAGGTTTGTAAACTAGTTGCAGAAGAGAAGAGTGCTCAGTTAGTCAGTTGGAAAATGAAAAAGGAGCATTAGTATATGAAAGTTCAATGTTTGGAAGAGAATGTCTCATTGACCAAGTGTCAGAAATTAGATAGAATTTGAAAGGACACTTCCATGAAAGAAATTGAAGGAGTTAAGAACTCTGCAAATGGAGCTGGAACTTTTAAAGACTCTCTTGTTGATTAAGGTGAAATTTCTTGACAAAAGAACACATACCAAAGATTACCTTAAAGACAAGACTGATTGATTTCGAAGGTCTATACTCTTGAAAAAGAAGTAAGAAGTTTGGTAAACACTAGCTGCCTAGATGAATTAGTTAAAAGTATGGATCAAATTTTCGAGTAGATCTGGGATGTGGACATGTGCACACAGCTGGCCATTTAGCTGTTGGTACAAATGGACCGAGTGCAGTGTTTGAGCCAATAATCGCGGCGATCCTAAAGAAAATGTATTTACACATCAAGTACTAAGGCTTATACAAATTTTGGTAAAGACTAGAAATACAGATCTAGAGTGAATGCTTTGAGGATCAAATTCCTATTAGAACGAAAGGGGAAAACTCCTCCCTCTCTCCAAGATTCTGGGATTACCACATGTCACTTTGTGTGTGAGAGGTCACATTCGAACCTAATTGTAATACTTTAGGAGGGAGCTCCCGAAATGGTTATTGGAGCCAAAATCAAAGTCAAGGGGACTCTTCAAATGCAGATTCAGGTTATAGCTGAAAAGTCTAGAATGTTGAGCGATGATGTTAATAGAATTGCTCAAATCTCTAGGACAAGAACTGGTCAATATTCCAAATTGATTATTCAAGAGGAAACAATTAGACCGTATACAAAAAAGCTAGAAAGAACTGAACAAAACAGAAAAAGGTCACGGAGGACAAAAAGGAAAAAGGTCTCTATACACAGATAATGATCAAAGATCCTAAACAAAGTTTAAAGACTGTGTATGTAAGAAAGGAAGACCTTAAGTGCTTGTCATTCATACTGCCTTGAAAGCCCAAAACACAGAAATGTGGTATTTCGACGGAGTGGGTGTTCTCGGATATGACAGGTAACAAGTCATTATTCAAATTTGAGGACTGTCCAGATGGGGACTGTTACTTTGGTGATGGAAGCAAAGTCGTATTCGTCAAAGGAAAGGGTATCAGCGATTCACCAGGCAAAGTACCTAAATTGAAAGATGCCTTGTTTGTTGAAGGTCTGAAAGATAATTTAATTAGCATAAGTCAACTATGTGATGATGATAATCATGCTGTGCACTTTACCCAAAATAAATGCTTAGTCATTAATGGTAAAGGTAAGTGTGTTCTAGAAGGATTGGAGAACACGAAAATTGCTACGGCTTAACTCCCAGTCCTAATCCCTCAAATGTTGTTATAAGACTAAAAATGAGGAGGGATTTGGTTTGGCACCGAAAGACTGAGGTCAATGAACTTCAAAGACCTATGTAAAATCACTAAGCAATGAGCTTGGAGAGATGGTTCCAAACTAGGAAAGCCTTCTACTGCTGTGGTGGACCATGCCAAAGGGTAAACAAAGTAGAAACCCCACATAAGAAGACTTCAAGTATGCTACTCAATCCATGGAATTAATTAATAGGGAGCGTTCTATTATGGGTCCTACAAGAAACTGAAAGGCTCAGGTGGAAAGCGATACATCTAGTCATGGTTGAGATTTCTCAAGAATGTCATGGGTGGCATTTATAAGAGAGAAATTCGAGTCGCTGGCTTTTGACAATTTTAAAAGTATTTGCTTGAAAATTCAAAATGAGAAAAGATGCCAATCACTCGAATTCGACAGTGATCATGGAAAGGAGTTTGAAACTCTAAGTACAATGACTTGTGAAGCGTAGGGTATCAAACATGAATTCTGCACCTAGTACACCCCCCCCTCTGCGCACGACCCATTCTCAGCGTGGTGCACACTCGCGACTTCCCTTCCTCCGCTCTTTTTCGCTCCCCCCCCCCCCACGCCTCCGCAGTACTCTATGCAGCGAGTTACGCTTCTCGCACGTTCCCTTCCACCACGCATCACCACAAGCGCATTCCTGTTACCGTATAGAGATTTTATTTCAGACCCCTGATGGAATTTTCCTCCCTTTACTGTATCCTCCGACCCTTCGACAGCTTTACTGATTCTAGCACGTTGCCATTTAGTTTCCAATCTAGTTCCATTCATTTCTGGGCTGATGGCCGTTAACACGCTTGTATATAGTTAATAGTGTTTTGGACAGACTGGAACAAGAAAACACCATATGAGTTGTGGAATAACTAAAGAACCCTAGTGTCAGTCCTTTCGAGGAATCGGAGTAAGCTATATCCTTAAGGATGAGAGAGCAACTGGGCAATTTTGAATCACGGAGTGATGAAGGGGATATTCTGGGATTTCTACCAACAAGAGCTATCGTGTTTATAACTTGAGAGCCTCTACAATTATGGGAGTCCACTAAGGTAGTTGTGGATGAATCGGTGTTGAAAATGTGCTGCAAATGAGGCTGATGAAGTGCTGAAACTGAAACGTGAAACGTTTCAACTCCACTTAGGATAAGCAAACATCTCCATCAACAACCTCATACATCGGGTAATGAGTCCTAACACTATCATGGAGTGTGTAATTGGTGATGTTGAAAGTGGTGGAGACAGAGGAGGGGGGGGGAAACAAATTGAAAATGAAGTTAGCTACATGTGCTATATTCATCTTGAACCCAAGAATGTAGATTTGAGTTTGAAGATGATTAATTGGATTAACTGCTATGCAAGAAGCGTACTTTCAGTGTACTCGGAATGATGTTGGTATTTAGTACAGGCCTTAACAATACAAAGGTGATAGGTACCAAAAGGTTTTCAAGAACAAATCTGATGAAAAAATGGTACATCAGAAGAAATAAGGCTAGTGTTGCACAAGGATACACCAAATTGAGTATTGACTTCGATGAACCGGTTTTGCTCCTTAGCCAGGCTAGAATTAATAACGAATTCTTCTAAGTGGCGTGCATATGAAATTCAACTTTTTCACATGGAGTTAAGAGTGCCTTTCTGAATGGCATTCTACATGAGGAAGTCTATGTGGAACAACCAAAAGGGTTTGAAGATCCACATCACCTTGATCAGCTATCGGCTAAAAAAGGGGCCTCTATGGTTTTTAAAGAAGCTCCAAGAGCTTGGTATGAGAGGCTGATACTTATCTCTGGAAAATGATTTTCGAGAGGGGGGGAGGAGTAGGACAGAACCCTTTCTTAAAGAATATGTGAAAAGTGCTATTGTCATACGCCCAAATATGTTGATGATAAGTGTGGTTCCACATTAGAATTCATGCTGTTCCTTGCGAACAAATGAAAAATGAATTTGAAATGAGCATGGTTGGTGAGCTAAGTTTCTTCCTTGGTCTTCAGATCAAGCAATTGGATTTTGGGATCTCAGTATCTCAAATCAAATATGCTAAAAATCTAGTGAAGAAGAAATTGGCCAGGCTATGCTAAGCAGGTAATAATCATTGAGTTCTACTACAACATAGTAAAGATGGCTAAAGGCAAAGTGGTGATCAAACTTCTTATAGAAGCTGCTTGGTAGTTTACTCTACCCTAACGCTACTGAGACTGACATAGACTTTGTGTGGTTGCTGTGACGCTATCAATCGAGCCAAAAGGTCTCATTCTTGCAGGTAAGCGGTATCATTAGATATTGAGTGGAAATTTACATTTGGCTTTGTTATTCTTTTGATACAAAGCCAAATCGTTGAGATTCGATGCCGATTGGGCAGGAAATGCTGATGATAGGAAAAGCACCTCAGGAGGATGTTTCTATATTGGAAACTGCTTAGTTGCTTGGCTTAGCAAA
>JABCRI010000923.1:0-66076 GCA_015143295.1 Tetracentron sinense
CATGTACGGTCTATGATCCCTTCTCTATTCTGCTTGGCTTCGTATTACCTCTAGATGTCGATTCTGCAACAAGAAAGTTGACTCCTTTGAGATCTTTATCTCTGTCGTGTGCCTTTTTGGGCCTTCTTAGTGTTTCTGACCAGTGACTAACTAATGGTTGCAAGATGTTCATTGCGGTGTCAGGAGCGATGTGTAGCTGACCTCATTGATGGACGCACTCGTCGAATGCCTGGTGTGAAGGTTCTATCACTGAGCACGCAAAGGCTACCATGCGGTCGAGCTAGTTGTGGGGGGCGAACCTTCTATATATCTGGAGAACCAACCTCTGGGCCGATTGCCGGGCTTCGAGCATTGTAATGATAACATTGAAACCGTTGAACACGGCAGAACAGTGGTTGCACCATTCACCAGCCAAGCATCGACATATTTGATCCTTCGCATGAAGTGAAAAATTGTAAATCTCAAGAACTAGCATCCTTTTATGGTTTCTGTTTGGGTAGGGTATATATGATATTGAAGTTTCAACATGGGATTACAGCTATTTCTCATGAAGCGAGGAGGACAGACATATATGTGGGGTCCCCACTGGGCCGACATTCTTGCCATTTGATCAAGTACTTGAGTGAGGCTAATGCACGTCCAATGCTACAAATAGGAATTTTTGCACTTCAAGATTCTCAAATCATACAACATAATTTACCGACACATGTGAGTTTTTTTTCAAGGAATCAAGGAGTCAGTAAAATAAAAGATGGTTATAATCCAGCAACATGGATGTTAGAAGTGACCACAGCAGCACAAGAAGTAGCTCTGGGAGTTGACTTCACTGATGCATACCAAGAACTCAGACCTGTAAACAGGTGGGTTTAGTATAGACTTTATCTGATGAGCCTGAGATGACACTAAATTTGTTCTTGTAGCTTTCTCTGATTTGTGGTTGAACGTTCAGGAGAAACAAAGCTCTGATCAGTGAACTCAGTACACCTCCACCTGGTTCCAAAAGACATCTACTTCCCTACCCAGTACTCCCAGTCTTTTCTTCACCCATCCATTGCTTGCCTATGGAAACAGCATTGGTCATACTGGCGCAAACCCACCATACACTGCAGTGAGATTTCTCTTCACTACTTTCATAGCCTTGATGTTTGGGACAATATTTTGGGACCTTGGCTCCAAAAGGTAAGTTACGACAGGAAAATGTAGAGGAGTTCAAAGTTTACATTCATTCCCCTTTAGAATCATTTTAATTTTATTTTGATGTTTGAATTCTAGGGAAAGGCAACAGGATCTGTTGAACGCAATGGTTCTATGTATGCTGCTGTTATCTTCCTTGGGGATACAAAATGCGTCATCTGTGCAACCAGTTGTGGCCATTGAACGAACAGTCTTTTACAGAGAAGAGCCGCTGGGGATGTATTCGGCCTTGCCATATGCCTTTGGACAGGTAACCAGTTTTCTTGTTCTACGAAGTTCAATAAACATTTTCTAATTTTCAGAGAAGAAAGTAGTCTATTTCTTGTTATGTTCTCACTGAAACTCCTTTTTGTTGCGGTTATGATTGAGATTCCGTATGTCTTCGTGCAGGCTCTAGTATATGGTGTCATAGTATATGCCATGATTGGATTTGAATGGACGGTTGTTAAGTTCTGTTGGTATCTATTCTTCATGTACTTCACCTTGTATACTACACCTTCTACGGTATGATGGCGGTGGCTGTGACTCCTAACCAAAACATCGCTGCCATAGTTTCTTCTGCATTCTATGGAATATGGAACGTCTTCTCAGGATTTGTAATCCCACGAACAGTAAGATCCGACGATCCCACCATTATTTACATGCTGGGTTTCTTTAGAAAGCAAGTATATTCTAATGACTTAAAGGTTTTTCTTTTGGTTAATCGCAGAGGATGCCTGTGTGGTGGAGATGGTACAGCTGGGCCTGCCCTATTGCTTGGACCTTGTATGGATTGGTTGTGTCACAGTTTGGAGATATACAGGACAAGTTTCTTGACACAGATGTCGCGGTGGAAGATTTTCTGAGGAGTCATTTTGGTTTCAGACATGACTTCCTAGGAGTGGTTTCTGTTGTGATCGTTGGGTTTCCTGTGATCTTCGCATTTGTCTTTGCCTTTTCAATTAGGACATTTAACTTCCAGAGGAGATAAAAAAAATTGTAGAGTAAGACGAAAAGTAAATCTGTTCCGAAGTGGGTGATTAGTTCTGCTCCCTAGTGCATTAGGAACCATTTGTAGTTTTTTTTTTTCAGTCTTGAGATTTATTAATTGTTTTAGTATATTCTATATACAAGTGGAAAGGATGATTGCCACGCAACGTGGTGTACAAATTGTTTTAGACTTTCTATGTAAAGAGCAGGGTTATTTCAGACAACTGAACTTCTTCAAGTTCATGTACTGTGATTTTAGTTATAGGAACTGAAACCAAAGATAATAAAATTACAAATTTCAAACACCTCTGTTATAGTTTGCCTCCAATATAATTATCTGCTCTCTTTCTGGGGCAATATCATGATATGTCCGAAGCATTTTGTGTGAAGCATGTAAGAAACATTCTAAAGAAGATATGAAGGTTGGTGGGGCGATCGCTGTTACTTGTTGGAGCTCTATTCATAGAGGGATTCAAGATTCAATTTATTACTTCACGGTATGTCAGGTATTGGAAACATCAAATGGTTGCAAACTAAATGAAAGAAAAGAAAGAAATTTTGTGGCATGTGAGTCCCCTAAGATTGTGGGATTAATGTGAAAGATTTCTTCTAGAAGTTCAAACCTCCAACATTCCTGCAAAAGTAGTACATGAACCTTCCTCCCAATTTTATTTGGAGAGATTTAGAAGGCTCAAATTACTGCTGTCAACCCCAGATAATCGGATACTGATCACTCAAAATTGGTCCGATCCGGATATATGGCATTAGCTTTTTACATCATGTTATATACTATTTAGTTGGATTCAATCCGACACTCGGGCAAGATTGGATCAAGCTAAACCGAATATTATTGATAGACTTGAATGGTTTACAGGGATACAAAAAGGGGTTTAAATAGATAATTCATGATTCCTAATATAGAAGGAAACCTCATTCAAATCAAACCTCCACTTCGGAGGTTCTCCGAAGGAACATCTTCAAGTTCTTGTAATGTCATTTTAAGTATGGAACTGATACAGAAGATGATAAAATTAGAAACTTCAAGCAGCTCTGTCATAGTTTGCCTCCAATATAATTATCTGCTCTCTATCTTATATATTTTCATGATATGTCCAAAGCATTTCGTGTGAAGCTTCTATGGGACTTCCTTACCAAGAAGATATTAGTGATTCAAGATTTGATTCACGGTACGTTCGTGGGAACCATCAAACATGGTTTCAATTCAAACCAAATGAAAGAAAAGAAAAGAAAAGTAAACTTGTGGCTTGTGAGTCCTCTAAGATTCTAGAAGTTCAAGTCTCCAACACATGCAAAACTAGTACATGAACCTTCCTCTCATTTTATTTAGAGATTTGAAGGCCAAATTAGTGCTGTTAAACCCGAATTATCTTATACGGATCACTCAAAATTGGTCCGATCCGGATATATGGCATTAGCTATTTTACATCATGTTGTACCATATAGTTGGATCCAATTGGACAGGGGTCGGGCTAGATCGGATCAAGCTGGATCTTGGACCAGACCCGGTAGGTTCAGAATTCGGATGCCTAACCCCATCCGAACTAAGTGGGATTGGATTTTGTCTGGCCCTCGCTGGACCAAAACCATCTAGCTCCCATCCCATAGGTCAACATGTGTCCCCTTTGACACCCGTTTAACTGTGGTAAAGATTCACTAACCCCTAAGGTTCGTTTTTAGATTTAAAAAAAAACGATATTAATCCTAAGTGTTAAAACTTGTTAACCAGAGTTAAAAGATAGTTGAGGGAGCCTTTTGTGAGCATGCCAGGCGGTTTTTGGTCCCCGAACTTCGGTAGGTTTATACTTTAATGTAGGACTTTTGTCTCCCAATAAAAGGTAGACAATGTTAGAAAAGAAGTAGGAGCAGACGTTAAGGACTCGAGTAGACGTGACTCAAAGAGAAAGTGTCCGTATGGAAATGGAATTCCTTAATTACAATCATAGAAACCTAACCTCAGCTAAGTACCATTCTTCCATCTAGAACGGTAGGAAACCATATGTTTGACTTCAAAATAAAGTTATAGAATTTTTCAAAATACCCTTCATGATCATCCCCAAATTGGCCAAAGTACCCCCCATATATGGTAAGGGTTTGGGACTTTGTACCCACCATTCAACTGATCCCCACGAGTCAAAGTTTCAACCTGATCTGATGATCTCAACCGTTCACCGGAGGACTTGTCATTGGATGGATCCTAGTTTGAAGATCTCATGATTCTCCGTTGTGCCGCGCTCCTTATGCATTGCTAGTCTCAGTTTTCGCAACGATGTTACGATCCAGATGATTAATACTTAGACTGCGTCCTTCCAAACAGTTCGGGCTTTTTGGATCATTTCCTCGGTATGCATCAAGCGACTGTAACAATTTTGCAAAATCATATGACATGAATCCTGACATGTTATTTTGATGGATAGAAAGGTGGAACAAGATTCGCGTTAATTAACCTAAATTATCAAGACAAGGCATGATTGAGTCAAAACTCAACTAGAGTGGATGATCTCAACCATCCACTCCAAGCACCGCCCAAGAGGTTCCTATGTTTTCACTAGTACTACAAGAGATGATATATGGACATTGGATTCAAAAAGGAAGGGTATTTTAGAGAGTTTGGCAATTAAGGATAGGGTATTTAGCGTACAGTTTTGTGTGATTGGCCTTTGAAAATAGGTAATTGTCTTATCTAAAATTATGGTTTTGCGTTCTCGTTTTGCAATATTCAAAATCAAGCATGCTTTGTGGGAAACAAATGGAGCAGCTGATTTTCTCTTAAAGTTTGCGACCATCCCGTTGAAAGTTGTGATGGAATCGGTCTCTTTTCCGGTTATTTTGTACCACATTGTACACTCTGAAGCTAGGGGTTTTAGATACTTATGAGTGTAATTCTTGTACATTCTTTATGAGAATAACTATCAACAGGAGCTCCTCCGATTGAACAAACAGGAGCAATCCAAAATTTAACTTGAGAAGTGGTATTTGTGGAAAAAACTTACAGATGACAAAACACCCTATTTATGTTCAATAATTACCAAACTATCACTTTCCCGGGTAAATATTTGGTTGCTTAGATTGCTTAGAGTAAGTGTTCAACCGGAGCTCCTGTCCGTTGATAGTTATTCTCTTAATTTATCTAGTAGGGGTCTGCCTATCCCGAGCTTTTTTTCTTCAAAAAAAAAAATTAATAATAAATATTTAAAGTATAGGAAGGTTTAAAAAGGGGGTAATTTGGTCATTAAATATATCCAATTAGATATATTTAGTTATTTTGAAGTTTGAATTGTCAAAAACGGTGGCATCTGGATCCATGAATACAAACATTAATACGTGACTTTTCAAATTCCCCGCGAAGCGCAAACTGCTCTAAGGAAGAACATACGAAATTACGAACGCAGTAGCTTTTAAAATTAAAAGCCGCCTAGCTACTTTATACTTTAACGGTATATAAATCCATCACTCATCCTTCGAAATCTTCATAACCTCACCAGAAAGTAAGAGAAACAAAGAAGAGCAAGATATAGAAGAAACCCTTCTTTGAAACTGAGTTGTTTCAGCTCTAGAATTGAAGATCTTGAGTTTATTTGCAATAATTTTGAAGAAATTTATCTGGGTTTTGTTGGGGTTGTGGATTTTTTCAGTTTTGGGGTGCTCTAATGGAGAGTGCTGATCTCTATAGAGCCAGTAGTTTACGCAGAAACTCTTCACTTTGGAGGAGCAGTAATGTTGAAGTTTTCTCGAGGTCTTCTCGAGATGAAGAAGATGATGAAGAAGCTCTGAAATGGGCAGCTCTTGAGAAATTACCCACTTATAATCGTTTAAAGAGAGGAATACTGACTGCTGCAGGAGGGCAGGCCAGTGAAATTGATATTGACAATCTTGGTATTCAAGAGAAGAAGGATTTAATAGAAAGATTGGTGAGAGTCGCAGAGGAGGATAATGAGAAGTTCTTGTTGAAGCTCAAGAACCGCCTTGATCGGTAAGAGCTCACATTTTTTTTTCTGAAATTATTCTATTCATTTTTTATATTAGGATATGGGTTTTTCAAGTTCTTGTCACAAATTTTGATTCTCCTTTTATTTTTTTTGATTTACACAGAGTTGGAATTGATTTTCCAACAATTGAAGTCAGATTCGAACATCTAAATGTTGATGCAGAAGCTCATGTAGGAAGCAGAGGTTTACCTACAGTCCTCAACTTCTCTATTAATATTATAGAGGTAACTTACCTGTAATAACTACTACATTAGATACATCATACAGATTTTGGTATCTTTGATCTTTGTCATTTTTTCAAGCTATTATGTTTACCTTGTAATCTATCCATCCGTTTCATAGGGATTATTGAACTCTCTCCATATTCTTCCAAGTAGAAAGAAACCTATATCAATCCTTCACGATGTTAGCGGAATCATCAAGCCCTGCAGGTGAGAATTTTGGATTCTAGTCGGGTTTCAATTCATTTATCGTAATAAAGAATCACCCGCTAATCCATTTCTTATTTTGTTCATGCTACTTTTGCAGAATGACATTGCTTTTAGGCCCCCCAAGCTCAGGAAAGACCACACTTCTGTTGGCTTTAGCAGGAAAGCTTGATTCAGATTTGAAGGTAAATATATATTTCATTAAACTCTTATTCTTTTGATGGGTTTTCAAGTGTTAGCTTTAATTTATATGTGCTCTTTCTGCAACATCAGATTTCAGGGAGAGTGACTTACAATGGCCATGAGCTACATGAATTTGTCCCACAGAGGACAGCTGCTTATATCAGTCAAAATGATCTCCATATAGGAGAAATGACTGTAAGAGAAACCTTGGCTTTCTCCTCAAGATGCCAGGGAGTTGGAACCCGTTATGGTAAGTTAAACACAATTTTTTTTTGCACATAAAAAATTTCACCCAATGAGTTTCAGAATCTGAGCCAATTATTTATTCTTTTGAACAATCTGCAGAGATGTTGGCAGAATTGTCAAGAAGAGAGAAGGCGGCTAATATTAAGCCTGATCCTGACATCGATATATTCATGAAGGTGAGATACGAGCTCATTCGCATTGGACAGATTTGTTTTCAAGGACGAACATGGGCACCTATTGTTTTCTAGAATGAAAAATCATAACAGAAAAATGGGCTTTTGGATCGAGAGTTTCTTTAGCTTGATTCCATCGTCTGAAATAATTCTCTGTTCAAAGTCCTGCTAGCAATTGTCTAAGGGTGTTATAAGAAGAGCAACCTACTCCGCAAAACTTGATTTCAAGGAAGTTAAGAGCATATTTTTCTAATTCCTACTCTTGCAGGCAATAGCAACTGAGGGGCAGGAGGCCAATGTCATGACAGATTATATTCTCAAGGTATCACCTCGACAAAGATGTTTACTATAATAGTGGGAAAGATTTTGAGAAGCACTCAGATGATGTTTTTATATTTACTGCTTGAAATTTCAGATATTGGGACTGGAAGTCTGTGCTGATACGATGGTGGGGGATGATATGTTGAGGGGTATTTCTGGAGGACAGAGGAAACGTGTTACAACTGGTACAGAAACTCCTAGGCACTCTTAGCCAAAACGAATCCTATTTCGGCTTTGTCCAAAATCAAAACGATTTATAATTCTTAACTTTTATTTGAATTAATCATTTTGAATCTCTTGATTAATTTGTCATAGGGGAGATGCTAGTTGGACCAGCAAAGGCATTGTTCATGGATGAGATATCCACCGGTTTGGACAGTTCGACTACTTTCCAGATTGTGAACTCGCTCAAGCAGTCCATCCACATTCTCAATGGGACAGCTATCATTTCTCTCCTACAGCCAGCACCAGAGACATATGACCTCTTCGATGACATTATTCTCCTCTCCGATGGGCATATTGTGTACCAAGGTCCCCGTGAACATGTGCTCGAATTCTTCGAATCCATGGGATTCAAATGTCCCGAGAGGAAAGGAGTAGCTGATTTCTTACAAGAGGTATGTGCTGTCCCCTCCCCCCCAAAAGAAAAAATTCAAATCAAATCAAATCCTTTTTCCCATCTGTAATTTCACATTTCTAGTACTAATGAAAGATGAGTTCTTCTGGGGTCTAACAGGTAACATCAAGGAAAGATCAGCAACAGTACTGGGCACATAAAGATGAGCCTTACAGCTTTGTTTCAGCCAAGGAATTTGTAAAGGCATTCCAGTCGTTCCATGTTGGCAGCAAAATAGGAGACGAGCTCGCTATTCCATTTGATAAGACCAAGAGCCACCCAGCTGCTCTTACAACTAAGAAGTATGGTGTTAACAAGATGGAGCTGTTGAAAGCTTCCATCTCAAGAGAATTCTTGCTGATGAAGAGGAACTCGTTCGTCTACATCTTCAAGGTTACACAAGTGAGTAACCGTCTTCATTTTTTTTATTTTTTCTTAATGACTGGAGTGTCCCCTGCCCATTTGAATCGGGACTTATCCCCGAGGAAAAACCGGGGAGCGGGCTCGAACTCAGGATCAATGGAAGCATTCCATTGCCTTTGAACCTCCACGCCACACACTTTGCAGCATTAATGAAATGTTGCTCTTGCATTCTACATTTATAGTTAGTATTCATAATTCTATTTCTGGTTTCAGCTAACAATTACAGCGCTCATCACAATGACACTGTTTCTGAGGACTGAGATGCACCGAGACTCGGTAACAAGTGGAGGGATTTACACGGGTGCTCTGTTCTTCAGTGTGATTACTATTATGTTTAATGGACTGTCAGAGCTTGCCATGACCATTGCGAAGCTTCCTGTCTTTTACAAGCAAAGAGATCTCCTCTTCTATCCTTCATGGGCATATGCGCTCCCTACTTGGATCCTCAAGATCCCAATCACATTTATAGAAGTTGCTGCTTGGGTGTTCATTACTTACTACGTCATCGGATTCGATCCAAATGTTGGAAGGTAAAATTCAAACAAAAAACATTGTAATGACTCCGCCTCAAGTAGTTCAATTTTTTTTCATCATGCTTTGCTATTACAGGTAATAACCAAAGAATTTCTCTTACCACAGGTTCTTTAAACAGTACCTTCTACTGTTACTTGTCAACCAGATGGCTTCTGCATTGTTCCGATTCATCGGGGCGGTGGGAAGGAACATGATTATTGCAAATACATTTGGGGCATTTGCATTGATCGTATGTTTTATTTTGGGTGGTTTCATTTTGGCACGAGGTATAATAATAAAATTAATTGAAAACATGCTTTTCTGCTCTTGTCTGCCTTTCTATTGTTTGTTAAATCCTTGGAAATCCTTCTCTTTTTGGGCTCACAGAGAGTGTGAAAGACTGGTGGATATGGGGTTTTTGGATGTCACCTTTGATGTACGCACAAAACGCAATAGCAACAAATGAGTTCCTTGGGAATAGTTGGAAACATGTAAGTTCTTGACTTTGAGAGAAATGAAAAAACAGATATAATACCATGAAAAAAGTCTCCAATGAAATCAGCTGATGTTTGGATTCACTTCTATGTCATAGGTTCTTCCTAATTCGACAGAACCACTAGGAGTGGAAGTGTTGAAGTCTCGTGGCTTCTTCACAGATGCATACTGGTATTGGCTTGGAACAGGAGCACTGTTGGGATATGTATTAGTATTCAACTTCCTATACACTCTGGCTCTCTCTTATTTCAATCGTGAGTATCTTCCCATTTCAAGATTTTCAGAACAGAACTAAAACCTCATGTTCTAATATTTGGATATAATTTCTGCAGCATTCGGGAAGGCTCAGTCAATTATATCAGAAGAGACCTTGAAGCAGCAACATGCTGACAGAACTGGAGAAAATATTGAGCTACCGTCCCGGAGAAATAACTCTGCTGATCGCACCACATCCGGAGGTGAGCAAGCTCAATCTGTTTCTGTTTACATTTTTGCTTGCTTATGCCTTGAAGGTGCCAATTAATTTGAATTAACATAAATGCAGACAGGGGAGATGAAATTAGGAGAAGTATCTCATCCAAACCCTCATCTGTAAGGATAGAAGCAATTGAGGATGCTAATCAGAACAGGAAGCGGGGAATGGTTCTTCCATTTGAACAACTTTCCATCACATTTGATGATGTTAGATACTCTGTAGACATGCCACAGGTAGCTGCAACTTTTCAAAGATCCTAAATGTGTTTGGGTGCCGGAGGGTGTTATTGTTCACAAAGAAGATAAGTTGTTTAAATTGAACTTGCAGGAAATGAAAACTCAAGGTGTCCTTGACGATAGGTTGGAGCTTCTGAAGGGCGTAAGTGGAGCTTTTAGGCCAGGTGTCCTTACAGCTCTAATGGGTGTTAGTGGTGCTGGTAAGACCACTCTGATGGACGTGTTGGCCGGAAGGAAAACTGGTGGATATATCGAAGGAAACATCACCATATCCGGGTACCCAAAGAATCAGGAAACGTTTGCTCGCATATCTGGATACTGTGAGCAGAATGACATCCACTCTCCTCATGTTACAGTCTATGAGTCCCTTCTCTATTCTGCATGGCTTCGGTTACCTCCAGATGTCGATTCTGCAACAAGAAAGGTTGATGATTTTGAGATCTTTATCTTTATCTCTGTCTCTTGCTCTTTTTGGGCCTGCTTGAGTGATTTCTGACCGATAAAGCTAACTATAATGGTTGCAGATGTTCATTGAGGAGGTCATGGAGCTTGTGGAGCTAAATTCATTGAGGGAAGCACTAGTCGGGTTGCCTGGTGTGAATGGTCTATCGACCGAGCAGCGCAAGAGGCTGACCATTGCTGTGGAGCTAGTTGCGAACCCTTCTATAATATTCATGGATGAGCCAACCTCTGGGCTCGATGCCAGGGCTGCAGCAATTGTGATGAGAACAGTGAGAAACACTGTGGACACAGGAAGAACAGTGGTTTGCACCATTCACCAGCCGAGCATCGACATATTCGAAGCTTTCGATGAGGTGAGAAATGTTACGGATTAAAGAATTAGCATCTCTTTTTGGGTTCTCATTTATTTATGTGATATTCAAGTTTCAAAATTCGACTGCAGTTATTTCTCATGAAGAGGGGAGGACAGGAAATATTTGTGGGCCCATTGGGGCGCTATTCTAGCCATTTGATCAAGTACTTCGAGGTGAGGCTAATGTACAGTCAAAAACTAAAAAATACAGAATTTTTCACTTCATGATTCTCAATTCAAACAACATAATTGCTGACACAAGTGAGTTGTTTTAATCAAGGGAATCCAAGGAGTCAGTAAAATAAAAGATGGATATAATCCAGCAACATGGATGTTAGAAGTGACCACAGCAGCACAAGAAGTAGCTCTGGGAGTTGACTTCACTGATGCGTACAAGAACTCAGATCTGTACAGGTGGGTTCAGTTATAGACTTACTATCTGATGAGCCTGAGATGCCACTAAATTTTTTCGTGTAGCTTTTTCTGATCGGTGATGAATGTTTCAGGAGAAACAAAGCTCTGATCGGTGAACTAAGTACACCTCCACCCGGTTCAAAAGACCTTTACTTCCCTACTCAGTACTCCCAATCTTTCTTCACCCAATGCATTGCTTGCCTATGGAAACAGCATTGGTCATACTGGCGCAACCCACCATACACTGCAGTGAGATTACTCTTCACAACTTGTATAGCCGTGATGTTTGGGACAGTATTCTGGGACCTTGGCTCCAAAAGGTAAGTTACAATAGGAAAATCTAGAGGAGTTCAAAGCTTACATTCTTTCCCTCTTTAGAATCATTTTAATTTGATTTTGATGTTTGAAATTCCAGGGATGTGCAACAGGATCTGATAAACGCAATGGGTTCGATGTATGCTGCTGTTGTCTTCCTTGGGGTACAAAATTCCTCATCTGTGCAACCAGTTGTGGCCATTGAACGAACAGTATTTTATAGAGAAAAAGCAGCCGGGATGTATTCGGCCTTGCCATATGCCTTTGGACAGGTGACCAGTTTTCTAGTTCTACGAACTTCATAAAACATATTTTCTAGTTTTTATAGACGAAATTTGTCAATTTCTTGTCATGTTTCTCACTGAAATTCCTTTTTTTTGTTGCAGGTTATGATTGAGATTCCGTATATCTTTGTACAGGCTCTGGTTTATGGTGTCATAGTATATGCCATGATTGGATTTGAATGGACAGTTGCTAAATTCTGTTGGTATATATTCTTCATGTACTTCACTTTGTTATACTTCACCTTCTACGGTATGATGACGGTGGCGGTGACTCCCAACCAAAACATCGCTGCCATAGTTTCCGCTGCATTCTATGGATTATGGAGCCTCTTCTCAGGATTTATAGTCCCACGAACAGTAAGATATGACGATCCCATCATTCTTTACATGTTTGGTTTCTTTATAAAGTATATGTTCTAATGACTAAGGTTTTTTCGTTCACAGAAAATGCCTGTGTGGTGGAGATGGTACTACTGGGCCTGCCCTGTTGCTTGGACCTTGTATGGATTAGTCGTGTCACAATTTGGAGATATACAGGACAAGTTTGTTGACACAGATGAAGTAGTGGAAGATTTTCTGAGGAGTTATTTTGGTTTCAGACATGACTTCCTAGGAGTGGTTGCTGCTGTGATCGTTGGGTTTACTGTGACCTTTGCATTTGTCTTTGCCTTTGCAATTAGGGCATTTAACTTCCAGAAGAGATAAAGAAGATTTTGCAGAGTAACACAAAAAATAAATTGGTTCTGAAGTGGGTGATTAGTTATGCCCCCCTAGTGCAGTAGGAACAATTTGTAATTTTCATTTTTCAGTCTAAGATTTATTATTATTTTATTCTATATATTGTTGTCACTCAACGTGATGTATAAATTGTTTTATGTTTTCTATTTAAAGAGCAGGGTTATTTCAGACAACTGAACATCTTCAAGTTTATGTGATGCATGCCATTTTATGTATTGGAACTGAAACCAAAATGATAAAATTCGCAACTTCAAGCACCTCTGTTATAGTTTGCCTCCAATACAATACAATTATCTGCTCTCTTTCTAGGGCATGATCTTAGAACTTTTCGTGGAATCTCCAAAGCATTTCGTGTGAAGCTTGTATGAAACATTCTTACTAAGAAGCCTAAACTGATCGAGATTTTAAATTTTCTAAAGTGGATATGAAGGTTTTGTGGAACATTACATATAATTTAAATGCTTTGATGTGGTTGATCTGCCATGTCGATATTTGGGTGCCCAAGAGTGCTAGCAACAGTGGCATTATTCCGAACATTTCCACAGGCGGAAGGGTAGCTATAACACGTGGAGATGTTTGCCAATTTTACTGTCTTTTGCAAATTAAAAAAACAGCCATCAAGTTGCGTCTTTGGAAGATATGGAGCTCACTCACAACCCTAATGTGACAATAAAATAATTCATAAGTTTTTTTTATGACCAATAGTCACCTCCTCGTGCCAAGGAGGGGACTATTCCTCCTTGCTCTCACAGACCCTTTGAACTGTACTTAAAAAATTAATCACCTCTTGTGGTTAATTAAATTTATTTTAAATATTTTTTTCTAGAAACCAAGGGTAGATGTGTGAACCCTAGGGGTGACTGAATCTTAACCACAGTTAATGGAAGTAAAAAAGGGGACACATGGCCCCAAAAAGGAGGGATGAGACGGTAACTCACCTCCTCGCCACAGGAGGTGGCTATTTTCTTTTTTTTATAACACAAACTAAGACACAAGCTCTACTTTTTAACTCAAAAATATAAGCTTTTATAATGAACCATGAGAGGGTTCTATTCTAGGTGTGTTCTTCACGCTCAATAACTATGTGTGACAATGAAACGCAGCTATTTTTGAAAAACACTTGCAGATACGTTTCTACAGTTACATATCGGATATCGGCCCAACAGCGATATTTTTGCGTGCGAAATAAGTTTAGAACAGCCAGTCCAAGTTTCCAACCATATAAATGAAGACTGGTGGTGCCGGAAAGATCACTCTGATCATTATGCAAGTTGGATGTTGGAATGTGAGGGGGTTTAAATAATCAAGTCTAGGAAACTTCGTAGGATCGTCAATCCAAATCATCGAGTAGAGGCGATTGTGGATATAAACCAATAACATAGATCGACCCCCTTAAATCAGATCCGGGTGATAGAAACCATTAGAGAGTATCATAATACATGCCCTTGTCTCTATTATATATAGAGAATCATCCGATGCCTATATGGCTATATGTAACCGACACTTTTATAGCTGTCATTATACTATCTGGTCAAGAGTTTCGGATCCCTTCATGATGACTTAATCAAATGGCTATTACAATCAATAATTCTAATACTCTCACTTGGCTTTAAGAGTCATTTTACATAACATTTACTGTAGAATTATTTAAAAATTATGTCCAATAAACATTTTCTTTATTAATGATTTAACAACCATTATTTCAGGTGATGAGATCTAGAAGAATATAAATTCTTATTTCTCAATCACATCTCTGACACATTATTATACTTTTATTAGCATATTAAAGTCAGCTCGATTCTTGGAGTATAAATTTTATGGATTCATCAATCTTTACCAACTTCAATTTATAAATGAAGTGTTTTAACCTGATGACTTCTCAAGCAGTACCATATCATGGTTACTTTGCTTTGACAGAGGTATAATTATTGTTGTTCTACAACACCTCTCGTAGGGTAAACATATAACCGGATATCAACATTCATTTTGTCCAGGTTATCACCCTAATTAGCATTTTAAATTCATATCTATAGTCTTACCCTACAAGGGTTAACCACTAAACAATTTGGTTTGTCCACGCAAATTTAAGGGTTCTCCCAACATGTTTTTCTGACCATTTAAGCAATTTTGGTTTTTCCACGCCATCCTACGGGTTCTCCCAAAATTCTTTTTCAGACCACTAAACCATTTGGTTTTTCCATGCTAACCTGCTGGTTCTTCCAAAATACTTATCTGAATTTTTTCAAAATGCTTCTATGAGCATTAAGCGATTTGGTTTTTTCATGCTAACTTGCAGGTTCTCCCAACATGCTTTTTATGTGCTAAGCCATTTGATTTTTCCATGCTAACTTGCGGGTTCTCCCAAAATGCTTTTCTATTTATGTCTAACTTTGACATTTGCACTAACGCATATTGATCATCAATTTATGAGGTCTTTACCACACTCTACCACGGATTAACTCATCATATATATCAATTAGCCGTGAAATTTGTTCACTACAATACATGTGATTTTTCATCACTTTCACAATTTTGATTATCAAGTCATGAGAATTTTCCACGTTAAATTAACGGGTTTGCTCTTCATACTTGTATTATGATTATTAAACTATGAAATAATTCCTCGTAATTATGCAAGCTTGTTCATCATGCTTAATTTTCGAATATATGACTATTATTCATTTCATATTATAGGCATTAACTTATATTCTATTGTCACTAAAGCATGAAGTTATTTTACACTATCATTTGTGTGTCTTCCATCATGCATATCCTATTGATCATTATCAATATAATTGACATATAGACAATGTATAGTTATTAATTTAATTTAAGAGAATGACAATCTGAAATTATGCTCCCACTATTCTATACATGTCTAAAAGGACAGTATATTAGTCACATGCTAATCTTATCTGTTAATTATCAATTAACATGGATCAAGTTAAGGTTATAGCTTCTCAAACCAATGTTATTAACTATGTTATGCGTACACTCTAAATTTTATGTTCATCACATTATCGTTAGTGTATTCTATCTAGTCATAAAATTCATATATGACCAACAAACATATCATGCAATATATCACAAACATATAATGCAATATTAAGCACAAGAAATTAACTGATAATGTAAAGAGTTTGAGTTTCAGAAATCTGACCGTTCATTGGTAAGAAATCTAACCGTTCATTGGTAGGTATTACCAATGCGAGTTTGTACACCACATGATTTTCTGAACTGCACCTTACTCTTTATTGTGTCCCCGCATCTCCAGGATTACGCTGATTCAAAAGGATCCGAAATCGGATTTATAACGGATCTGATATTGCAGAAAATGTAGAACAATACCCAATAAGGGTGTGTGCGCTTAACATCCTATCCAAAATAAATGTGGTTGGTTTGTGTACACCTCCGGCTTACCTATAGCTGCCTTGGCTTGGCTTAATAGGCTTGACTTCTCTCACAAGCAACCTAGCCAACTGTCAAATCAATTAAATGACCAAGATAATAAAGCCTTTTAGCTAGCATATGTTCTTTTGATGAATATGCTCAACACCATATAAAAGCACTTAGCCTTTATCTCTTTACGTTTTCTTTCAAATGTCACTTGTACATGTAAAGCTAATACAATAAACAAATGTCACTTGTACATGTAAAGCTAATACAATAAACAAATGTATTAGCCCAACACTTGAAAGAATCTCATTTAATCCTTATCCTCTCATCCGTCTTCGATGGAGAGAAAATTAAAATGTCTGTTTCGTTTGAAAACTGAAGGAATTCAAATCGCTTGAATGGGGGACGTTGGGATGAGATAATCGTTATTATCAATTGAGCTTTCTTGGTCGGAATTCTCATAGTTTGGTAGTTGATGGCTTCATGTTTGGGGTTCATTCTGTTGCAGAACAACATTGTTCCTTTTCTCCAACAGAATAGCAACACTTGTGTTGTGAGAGAATCCGGATCACATACTCTGCCAAACTCTTTACATTTTCCATATCCTTCACACTCTCATTCCCGTGAGCGTCGTTACAGCTACCAGTGACCACGGTCATTAAGGAAACGACTCTTTTAAATATCTAACGTCGTGCAAAACCGCCATAAATGTCACCGTTGGCCACCATTCGCCGCACTGATTGCTCTAGATGCAAAGGATTCGAGGGTAACATCATCTCTGGCGTTGAAATTCAATATCTCAGTTGATCTGCAGTTCATGGTTACTGGATCATGGTAGTGAGGATATTCATGCTCACAATACAGATTTGCCCTTGATCTATTAACTCAAAGCAAATCGAGCATGAATCCGATGAAGTGCCAAATGATAGTCCTGCATCAACCCATTCAAAACTCTCTGTATGTCTCAGCTCCATCCAATAACCCCACATGCCTGTTAGTGCTGCCGATTCTTCTATAGGCAAAGAAGTTATAGTCGCTGGTGATGTGGTTTTGTGGCTAGGCAGTCCGTGGCCGATGCATCTGCTAGCCATCATTCACTACCGACTGAATTGTTGTGACGATCGGGATACTTCTAATTAGAAGACAGATCGAGACCTTCTTCATCACTGAAGTGTGTATCATGGCCAACAGTGGAATCATTGGTAGACATCCTTGAAGTATCACCGTTGATCATGCTTGAACAGCTCAAATTCAGTTTATCGCCACCACCTCCTTCAATAGGTCCCATTCTGTCACTGCGCCAGAAAATTGGATTTGAATTCTAGTTCAACCCTGACCGATTCCCAAGCATGTGCATAGCAGCAGTAGGAAATAGATGACACGGAGCCTCTACATGTGTAGATCGTGGTAGGTTTTTCATCTCCACAAATCCTCCATTGCAGTCAGGGATAGATGATAGTGTCTTGAGCCCAAACCCAAATCGACTAGTTGTATCCATAATAATAACAGTAAGACTAACCCATTGAATACACCTCGTAGGCTTTGATACCAATTGTAAGAAACTTCGTAGGATCATCAATCCAAATCATCGAGTAGAGGCGATTGTGGATGTAAACCAACAACATAGATCGACCCCCTTAAACCAGATCCGGGTGATAGAAACCATTAGAGAGTATCATAATACATGCCCTTGTCTTTATTATATATAGAGACTCACCCGTAACTGATGCCTATATGGCTATATGTAACCGACGCTTTTATGGTTATCGTTACACTATCTGGTCAAGAGTTTCGGATCCCTTCATAATGACTCAATCAAATGGCTATTACAGCCAATAATTCTAATATCAAGCTCGTCAATGTGAAGTGAAGGACTTCATTAAATACTTCAAGCTGAGTGTAGTAGCGTTGGTGGAGACTAAGGTTAAGCAAAGTAGTGCGAATAAGATTATGCAAAGGCTTTTTAAGGGCTGGCACATCAGTGACAATTACAACTGGAGTGGTTCTGGCCGTATTTGGATCCTTTGGGACCCCTCTGAGGTTCAACTGATGATGGTGGGGGGATCCATGCAAGCTATGCATATGTTAGCTATCCGTCCAAATTGGATAGCCCCTATTTTACTATCCTTTGTTTATGGTTCCAACCTAAAGTCTAAGCGAACTGAGCTTTGAGGGACATATCCAATATGTCCAGGTTGTATGACATTCCCTTGGCTGTTCTAGGGGACTTCAATACCATGGTGACTAGATCTGAGAAGAGGGGAGGATGTCATGTTGCTTTGAACGCACTTTCGGATGTCCGAGATTGCCTGTCCATAGCTAAATTGGGGGATATGAACTGGAAAGGACCATTGCTTACTTGGTCAAACCGAAGTGTAGGGCCTGGGCTTATTGATTGCAAGCTGGATAGGTGCATGGCTAATGTCGAATGGATTCAAGGCTTTCCGAATTCTGAAGCTGAAAAAGTTCGGTGAAACCTCAAATCCGATGTTTGAGTTGAGAATCTCACAAGTTCAAGGGGATGGTTCGGTTTCCCTAAATGTCTATCTACCCTTTTGATGATTTTAACAATTAAGTTATTAACTTAAGGGATAATAAAATTTAAGTGCGGAAATAGAAAACCAAGCAAATCATAACACAAGAATTTTTACGTGGAAACTCTTCCGGGAAAAACCACGGGACTTAGTCTAGCCATGAGAATCCACTAAGACAAAGTAAACAAGAACTTACAAGACTCGAACTTGACTCATTCGGACTCAACACTATGATCCTTCAGTTCTTAGTCCTCCACGCTTCGAAAAGTCATCACATACTCTCAAGTCTCGTGATCAACTACAGTCACTCGTACTTCTCTTTATGTCTCAAAAACAATCCACGATCTTCCGATCGATCTCCGTCAATGACGGCTTCGGATTCCACCGACCAAATCACACTACCACGATCCTTCTTGGATCGATCTCCTTCGCAAAGGATCCGGAACACTCCGACCAAGTTGTTCTATCCAGAATGGGTTGATGGTTTGATAGAAATTAACACCTAGATAGACTCCCTCAATGGACAAGTCCAAACAAGTAAAACTTAAACTTTGGGCTTATAAACTCTAGGTTGAATGCACTAACAAAGAGGGTAGAGAAGAACAATTCTCATAAGTTCTATAACCTCTGGAGAAACTTAAAAACACTCTCCACACACTCCCAAGGTTGTGCTCCACGAACTAGAAGGGTTCAAATTATATAGAGGATCAAAAACCATGGTTAGAAGTTGCTAAAACAGTTTAAAAACCAAAAAGGCAAGCAAGGAATCGCATTTGGAAAACTCCCATATCAGGGTCGACCCAACTACTCCACTTAGGTTGACCCAAGTATCCTCCAGTGTAGAGACCCGAATCTTTTTCATGTCTTTATTACAAGTATTAGGGGTATTATAGTCCTTGTGATGTTTTAATGTTTATGTATTTATATCTAATTGGTATAGTGTGATTAAGGCTTAATCAAACTTGTAAATGGAGGGATGTCATATCACACTCTGAACTTTAGGAAGCTCTAGTTTTTGCACCGTTTATTGGAATTGAATGATTCTTGAACCATCAGAAAGGTATTAGAACCCTCTTCGAGGTTCATGTGTAATGTTTTTCCATATTTTTAGTCTAAGGTAAGTCAAAAGTGCGTTTTCCGACGTTTTTGTCTGATGGAATTGCAGCTCAGTCAACTTTGGGGATAATTTGGTCCATAAATGAAAGGGAATTTGAAAATTCTAAAACATCAGAAATATTCATTTTCGAAAGATGAATCCAATGCAAGTTGAATCATCAAAATCCGATGAACGAGTCAAAAGTTATGGCCAAAACAGTAAAATTGGTCAAAAATCTGCAGTACACCGATCGCTAGAGATCGCTCGGTCCACAACCGATCGCTCGGTCCAAATTAACGATCGATCAATTAACAACTGATCGATTGGAAGCTATCGACAAGTTAACTAATTTATATGGAAAAATTTTCCAGAGAGGGTGTTTTCAACCGATCGCTCGATCATAAATAGCGATCGATCGGTCTTTCGTGTTTTTGCAGAATTTCAGTAAGGGCTTTTAGGTCATTTGGCCCTTAAACCTTGGGGCTATAAATAGGGGGTTCTATTTCGAGGTATTAGAATACTCTACCTATTTCTAACTTAATTTGGCAAAAAGGGAAAGAAAAACCTAGGATTTTGATAGAGAGATTGCTTAGAGAAGAATGAGATAGCTTGGATATCGCAAGGAAAGCTTGGAGATCGTCCTCAAAGCTTCCCTAAATTATCTTGGGAGTGATTTGGATCCAAGCAAAGGATCCCTAAGGTCGATATACTATTCTAATCAACTCTATTATAAGTGAATGTTAATATAATAGAAATGATAGAAATAAAAATTAGATGTGTTTTTCCCTATTTTATATGAAGTAAGCGATTATAGATGGAAATATGGATTTAATGATGTGGATAGAATATATGGAGGATGGAAAATACTATGGAGGATGGATGAGTGTGTGGGTGTGGATTGAATTTGAGTTAGGTGGATGGATTATTGTGTGAAGAAATGTTGGAAATGTGAAAAGGCTATGAGCTCATAATCTACGTACCCAAGATGTTTGTGAAAATACTTGAGAGGATAAATACTAATATACTACTATGGAATTGTAAGAAATTGATTATGAATTGTGCTAAAAATCGTGATAAGATATGTATATGTGATTATTTGTTAAGTATGTCTACTTACTTGCATGGAAATTGATAGTCGGGAAGGTAAGTACTTAGAGGAAAGTCTCTCAAACCTAGAATTCTCTAACTATTTGGTATGGGACAGTATACTGGAGTTTCCATGGTGGGAGATTGGAATCTAAGCAATTACCAACTCGAAAGTTAATTTCGACGCTTAAGCACAGATGCACGTGTATATTAAGATAAAAGTCTCACAAGTCACACATGTGGACCACAAGCATAAGCATGATATACGTATGACATTCTGAATAAGCATAAGCATGGCATGGTCCGTATCTGCTAAGAACGGCATGTCCATTTTATAATTTCTTAGGCATGGTCCGTATCTGCCAAGAACGGCATGTCACACCACTGTATGATCTGAATAAGCACATAAGCATAAGCATCTCACAAGCACGTGGTCTTATAAGCATAAGCATCTCATAAGTATATAGTCTTCTAAGTCCAAAGCTCTCACATATACACGAGTCAAGGTAATGATGTGATATATATAAGCACATGTTCTTCCGTACTCTGATTATGTTATTATGATATTGGATATGGTTCTAACTAAGTGCAGGTATATTATGTTGTTGGTTGGATTTTATATACACCGAGTACTTTTGTACTTAGCCAAACTTTATCTTGACAGGTTTAGAGTAGGAGCACACGGCGGAGCCGTGGATTGAGGAGGCATACGTTGAGGAAGGAGGAGAAGGTGAGCCTTCCGAGGAGGGATTCGGAGGCTTGGATGGTTACACCTACTAGTTCATGTTTGTTTTGTTTAAGAGTTTGGTAATAAACCTTTTTAGATGATGTTGCTCATTGGATTACTTTACAGTTGAGTATTAGACATTTTGTTTATGTTGAATTTTATTATGTTGGGCAGATGACCGTTGTACAGGATGGTTTGAGTTTTATAAAATCGGAATTTTATTACTCTCATTTTTGGAGACTCGTGTAGTAAGTCTTGTATGTATGGATTTTAAGCAAGTTTAAGTGATGTGACGATTCCAAAGTCCTATTTTAACCTTGTAGGATTTTGGGGTCGTGACATCCAGGGTCGACCCTCAAATATGCAACATTCTGCCCAAAAGCACCATACAAAGTTTTGGCTCTTTAGGGTCGACCCAAAACGCCTAAGGTCGACCCTGAGGTGAAATTTTTTTTTAAAACTTCATTTTTAGCTCTCGCTCCCTTGACAAAAGCTGTAGCTCTTTTCGACGCGATCGATTTAATATGTTATAAAGCAAAATCCGAGCTACAGTTTGGGAGATATGCCACCTACAAGAAACCTTGGTTTTTTGAAAAATTTCAGCATTTTGAACTTGTTTTGCACTGCTTATCTCATCACGTAGGGTCCATATGGTTAGTCTACATCACTTACCACCTAAGGTATGATATTAGAATTATTCTAAGTCAATTCTCACCTATGGTCACATGGTATCAAGGTCACTTACCATCCTATGAAGGAAATGATCAACCGAGTCTTCAACTGCCTTCAACTTCACTTGTTTGCGGATGCTTGACGGAAATGACACGAGATACACACCTAGACACCTAGACTCACTTGTTTTGATACCGGAATATGCCAACACAAAAAACATGGACTTTACAGAAGCGTTTTTTGTTGCAGGTAATACATCTGACCATGCCGAGATCATTGCCCGTTTTGAGTTGGATCACAGATCCCGTCCAAGTGCGTTCAAGTTTTATAATTTCTTGACTGAGCATGAGGAGTTCTTGGAGGTTGTTTGAAGGACTTGGAGGTGCAGACCGGATGGAAATTCGATGTTCTGGCTTAAGTGCAAGTTAAAGGCTACTATGGCTGCCTTTCGATCATGGAGTCGTGATACTTTTGGCCATTTGGCTACTAAGATTGTCGTTGCAAAGGAGCGATGTAAGACAATTAATTGTGGCTGAGATGGAGCGCAGGTCGGACTGTTTAGCCCTCTAGATAAAGGAAAAACAAGCTAATATGGAATTGCAGAATCTCTTGAACATGGAGGAATCCAGGCTTCACCAACAGTCTAGAGTAAAATGGCTTAAGCTCAGTAGAAAAAATGCTTTTTTCTTCAAATGTTTGTCTGCTCGGAGGAATCGCAACCGTATTGACTCTAAAAGAGACTCAAAGGGCAATTTTCTCACTGAGCATAATGCAATAGCGAGGTGTGGGGTGGAGTATTTTTCCAATCTCCTTTCGGTAGGAGCTGAGGCTAACACGGATATGTGGCAAATGCCTATTACAAAATACCTGGAGGATGACAACAAAGAGTATATGGTGGGCAGGGTGTCAACCGAGGATATCAAAGAGGTTATACTTGGTTTTAATGTGATAAGGCTCCGGGGCACGATGGATTCTCGGCTAAATTTTTCCAGGTGTGTTGGTCGGTGGTAGGATGGGATGTCACTAAAGCTAATCAAAAAAATTTCTCGAGTGGGCGGTTGCTTGGTGAGATGAACATGACTCTTATCTCCTTAATCCCCAAGGTGGAAAGACAGGAGAGTTTTGAGGATTTGATTTCCGTCCTATTTTGGTGTGTAACATGATTTACAGGACTATCACTAAGCTCTTAACCATACAGTTGCAGAGGGTTATTCCTAAGCTCGTTGATGACTCCCAATTTGCATTTATTAAAGGGAGGCACATATCTGATAATGTTCTTCTTTGCCAGGAGTTGCTCTATGGATACCATTTGGCAAAAGGAAATCCTAGAATGGCGACCAAGATTGATATTTGGAAGGCTTATCACGATTCCCTCAACTAGAACTTTTTACAGATGGTGCTTGTTAGAGTTGGGAGCCCAGGTGTCTTAACCAACTGGGTGATGGAGTGTATTAGAGGCGCCCGTGATATCTCCAAAGCATTTCCTGTGAAGCTTGTATGAAACATTCTTACTAAGAAGCCTAAACTGATTGAGAATTTAAAATTTCTAAAGTGGATATGAAGGTTTTGTAGAACATTACATATAATTTAAATGTTTTGAAGTGGTTGTTCAGCCATGTCGATGATGCGCCGGAGAATTCAAGGTTATAGACGAAATAAGTCAATAAAATAAAACAAAAACTACTTGAGGAATCTCCGTTTTTAGATTGAAGACTTGATAGTACTTCACAGTATGTAGGGGAGGGACGAAAATCCCAAAGTTTCGAGGGGGATTAAGCCCCGCTTGGGCCCCATGTGGCTCTGCACATGCACATATCCTACGTCTTTCACCAAATACAGATGAGTCACTCTACATTTTTTTTAATAACACACCAAAACACACACACTCTATACAAGACACACACCCAGGCCACAAAAAGAAAACTGATTTTATTGAATTCTTAAGATGATTACAAAGAGACCCAGCTAGGGTTTATATAGATAATAATATCTAGATAAATATAGAAACTAAATCAGTCCATTTCTAATCTAATACTATTTAAATCCTAGTCACAATCTCAATCTCATTCTAAATCCAAATCTTTCAATCAAAATTGGCTGGACCCGTGGCATCTAAAGGTGTCCTTCTTCCTAAACTCAGATGGCAGTGGTTCCCTATGGCTGGAATACACCAGATGGACACCATTTCGAGGGCGAGAGTTAATAACTAGTGGAGTATTTTGCTCCTACTAATCCGAGCCTTTATGAGCTTTGGGACGAATTCCATCTAGTGAGAACCACTGGTGAAGCCCATGATGATAGGGTGGTGTTGACGGCTAGTGCTAACGGGAAGTTTAGTATCAGCTCGGCTTGGGAAGTGATTAGGCAACGTCGACTAGTGGTTAGGTGGCATCACCTTGCCTGGTTCCCCAAACAATATCCCTCGGCACTCTTTTGTCGCCAACCGTTGCTGACCCAAGATAAGTTGGTCCAATGAGGTGTGCTTTCTAATGCGAATTGTGTTCTGTGCAATGAGCCCATGGAGGACATCGATCATCTTTTTTGCTCCTGCTAGTTTGCAAAGGATGTCTGGTTCCATGTCCTCGAGTCCCTCCTTCTCAGTAGAAAATCTTTTGTTCGGTGGAGTGAGACTGTCGCGTGGTTTGCTCGTAAGAGTAAAGGTACAAACTATTAATCCAAGTTATGCAAATTTTCCTTTTGTGCTTTTATCTATCACCTATGGACGGAGTGAAAAAACAGGAGCTTTGATCGAGCCTTTTGTACTCCCACTAGTATTGTTATCCGCATCCAAGAGGATGTTTCCTTGAAAGTGGACTGGAAGGACCCTATCATGGACAACCTAGCTAATTGAAGCCTGGCTAAAGTTTGGAACGGTAGTGCTATGTGGGCCTTGAGGCCTAAGAGGTGGGTGGCCTGGAAGCATCACTAGGGGTGTCAATGAGCCGAGCCAGCTTGGCTCGACTCGAAATAAACCGAGCTTGAGCTTTTACTTTGGGCTCGTTGAGCCGAGTCGAGCCCTACAAGTGAGCTCAAAAAATAAACGAGCCGAGCCTGAACAATAGGTGGCTCAGCTCAGCTCAGCTCTGCTCGGCTCGATTAATTTTATAATAATACCCTTTAAAAATTAAATTTATATTATATATTTAGTATACCTTTTGTTTGGTAAAATATATTTAATATACATTAACATAATTATTTCCGTTTAAGTTTTAACTCAAGCTTTTTTCATGTGAGTCACATGGCATCCCAAAAAAAAAAATGCCCAATTAATTTTTTTTTTATTGAACTTAGTGTTGATCAATGTATTTTTTTTTTAAAATTATCGAGCCGAGTCGAGCTCGAGCTCAACAATTTGTAGACGAGCCGAGCCTGAGCCTCTGTAAAATTCCAACGAGTCGAGCCGAGCTTGAGCCTCTGTAAAATTCCAACAAGCCGAGCTCGAGCAATGCCCAGCTCAGCTCGGCTCGTTGACACCCCTAAGCATCACCATATTCGGGAACCCGAAGAAGCAGGAAACGTTTGCTCACATACCAGGATACTGTGAGCAGAATGACATCCACTCTCCTCATGTTACGGTCTATGAGTCCCTTCTCTATTTTGCTTGGCTTCAGTTACCTCTAGATGTCGATTCTGCAACAAGAAAGGTTGATGTCTTTGAGATCTTTATTTCTGTATTGTGCTCTTTTTGGGTCTTCTTGAGTGATTTCTAACCGGTAAAGCTAACTAATGGTTGAAAATGTTCATTGAGGAGGTCATGGAGCTTGTGGAGCTGACCTCATTGAGGGAAGCACTCGTCGGAATGCCTGGTGTGAATGGTCTATCAACTAAGCAGCGCAAGAGGCTAACCATTCCGATCGAGCTAGTTGCAACCCTTCTATAATATTCATGGATGAACCAACCTCTAGGCTCGATGCCAGGGCAGCAGCAATTGTGATGAGAACAGTGAGAAACACTGTGGACACAGGAAGAACAGTGGTTTGCACCATTCACCAGCCAAGCATCGACATATTTGATGCCTTCGATGAAGTGAGAAATTTTAAAAATCAAGGAACTAGCATCCTTTTATGGGTTCTATTTTATGTATATGTGATATTGAAGTTTCAACATGGGATTACAGTTATTTCTCATGAAGTGAGGAGGACAGGAAATATATGTGGGTCTATTGGGCCGGCATTCTTGCCATTTGATCAAGTACTTCGAGGTGAGGCTAATGCACAGTCAAATGCAACAATTAGGGAATTTTTCACTTCAAGATTCTCAATTCATACAACATAATTACCGACACATGAGTTTTTTTTTTCAAGGGAATCCAAGGAGTCGGTAAAATAAAAGATGGTTATAATCGGGCAACATGGATGTTAGAAGTAACCACAGCAACACAAGAAGGAGCTCTGGGGTTAACTTCACTGATGTATACAATAACTCAGACCTCTACAGGTGGCTTCAGTCATAGACTTACTATCTGATGTGCCTGAAATGCCACTAAATTTGTTCTTGTAGCTTTTGTGGTGAATGTATAACGACCCCAAATCCTACCTTGACCAAAATAGAACTTTGGACCCGTTACATTTCTTAAAGTTGCTTAAATCTCATGACATCCAAGGTATACAACACGAGTCTCCAAAAATGAGAAAAATAAAATTTTGATATATAAACTCGACCTGTTTAAGTCTAAGGTCAATATAGACATAACCCACCGTAAACAAAATAGTCTGATACACAACTATAAAGAAGTTTGATAAGCAACATCATTTAAGAGACTATTACAAAACCCCTCACAACTCAAAAGTAAAAGCCTATAGATAAGGCCACCTTCCCGATTCTCGCTCTCCCTCAACCAGAGGATCGCCTTCCTCCTTTACGTCATAAGCCTCCTCCACCCAAGGCTCACCTACAAATTTGGGCTCCACACCTGCCAAGACAAGAGTCTGACTGAGTACAAAAGCACTCGGTATATATAAAATGCAACCAACAACATAATATACTTACACTTAATTAGAACCATAACCAATATCATAATAACATAATCAGAGTGCGGAAGAACATGTGCTCATATACATCATATCATCACCTTGACTCGTGTACTTGTGAGAACCTTAGACTTAGGAGACAACATACTTATAAGATGTTTATGTTTATGAGACCACGTGCTTGTGAGATGCTTATGCTTATGCACTTATTCAGAACATACACTTATTCAGATCCCTCATTGGGCTTATTCAGTCTATCAGGCGTATGCAATGCTTATGCTTACGAGTTATTGAGCAGCTTATTCAGAATATGCACTTATTCAGATCCCTCATTAGGCTTATTTAGTCTGTCAGGTGTATGCAATGCTTATGCTTGTAATCCACATGTGTGACTTGTGAAACTCTTACCTTAACATACACGTAAATTTGTGCATAAGTGTCACAATTAACATTCGAGTTGGTAATCGCTTAGATTCCGATCTCCTACCATGAAAACTCCATTATACTATCCCATGCCATATAGTTAGAGAATTCTAGGTTTGAAAGATTTTCCTCTAAGTTCTTACATTTCCGAATATCAATTACGATGCAAGTAATTAGGCATAACTTAACAACAATCACAAATATATATATATATATATATATATATATACATATATATATATTATCATGATTTTTAGCATAATTCATAATCAATTTCCAATAATTCCAGTGTCATATTAGTATTTACCATCTCAAGCATTTCAACAAACACCTTGGGTACATAATTTATAAATACATTGCCCTTTCCCATTTCCAACATTTCACTATACCATAATGCATCCATACAACCCAAATACCATCCACATCTATACATTCATCTCATCCTCTAACATTTCATCCATATTATTAAACCACATTTCCATCTATAATAGCTTAATTCATACAATATTGGGGGAAAACATATCTAATCTCTATTTCTATCATACTAATATTCACAAAACATCATAATAGGGTTGATTTTGATAGTATATCGACCTTAGAGATCCTTCCCTTGGATCCAAATTGCTCAAGAAGGCTTTGGGAAAGATCTCCAAGCTTTCCTTGCAATCCTCAAGCAATCTTCTTCATCTCCAAGCAATTTCTTCATTAAAATCCTAGGTTTTCTCATCTTCTTTGCCAAATTCGGTTAGAAATGGTTGGGATACTCTAAAACCTCGAAATACGACCCTTATTTATAGTTCCAAGAGTTAAAAACCCTAAAATCCACGATTTGGGGACTTTTTAAAACCAAAATCGCGTGCATTAATCGATCGGGAGTTCAGTTCCGATCGATCGAACTTAACTGGGCACTTTCGGATTCAGACCGATCGATCACCGATCGATCGGTCTACCTGGGCCGATCGATCGGGCCTTAACAAAAAAAAACTAGAAATTTTCACCCAAATCCACTCTAGTAATTGGCCCATAACTTTTGACTCGGTTATCAAAATTGAAAATTTCAAGATGCATTGGAATCATTATTTGTAGGAAAACAATTTTCTATCTAATGGACAAATCCTAATTCTGAGTTTTTAATTATCTAAATGGGCTCTAAAGCTGACTGATCTGTGATGGATTACAACAGACCAGAATTTCAGCAGACCCGACTTCAGAAATCCAACATTTAACTTAACCTCGACTCAAAATCTGGAAAAAGATAAACATGAACCTCAAAGAGGGTTTACATACCTTTCTAATTGTTCAAGAATCATTTGATTCCGATCATCGGTGACAAAACTAGAGTTCCTCAAAGTTGAGGGTATGTTAGGGCATCCCTCTTCTTTACAACTTTGATTATGCCTTGAACACACCACACCATTTAGATATAATTACATAAGCATTAAAACATCACAAAAACTATTATACTCATATTACTTACATTAAAGGAATAAAAGAAGATTCAGGTCTCTACAGAATATTTCTGGAGAAACAAAGCTCTGATCAGTGAACTAAGTACACCTCCACCTAGTTCAAAAGACATCTACTTCCCTACTTAGTACTCTCAGTCTTTCTTCACCCAATCCATTGCTTGCCTATGGAAACAGCATTGGTCATACTGGCGCAACCCACCATACACTGCAGTGAGATTTCTCTTCACTACTTTCATAGCCTTGATGTTTGGGACAATGTTCTGGGACCTTGGCTCCAAAAGGTAAGTTACAGCAGGAAAATGTAGAGGAGTTCAAAGCTTACATTCATTTCCCCTTTAGAATCATTTTAATTTTATTTTGATGTTTGAAATTCTAGGGAAAGGCAACAGGATCTGTTAAACGCAATGGGTTCTATGTATGCTGTTGTTATCTTCCTTGGGATACAAAAGGCCTCATTTGTGCAACAAGTTATGGCCATTGAACGAACAATCTTTTATAGAGAAAGAGCCGCCGGGATGTATTCGGCCTTGCCGTATGCCTTTGGACAGGTAACCAGTTTTCTTGTTCTACGAAATTCATTAAATATATTTTTCTAGTTTTCAGAGAAGAAAGTAGTCTATTTCTTGTTATGTTTCTCACTGAAACTCCTTTTTGTTGTAGGTTATGATTGAGATTCCGTATGTCTTCGTGCAGGCTCTAGTATATTGTTGGGGAAATCACAGAACCAGACGGAAAAAAATAAACCAAAAACACACACACAAGTGAACACAAGAAATATATGTGGTTTGGCAACAATTTGCCTACGTCCACGGGTCAAGATCCAATCACTTCTTTATTCATAGAAACCTTGAGGAACCAATACAAAAGCACCCAACTCACCTTCCCTATGAAAACTTAAAAAAGAATCTCTATCTATCATCCCTTAAACATTTCTCAAGCCCTAGTATGCTTTAACTCTTTCTATTATCTCTCACTCCCAATGTTATTTTATTCCTATGATCTTCAAGATACAAACCCTAGACCCATAATCCCCTATTTATAGGGCTCAATTCGGAGTCCTAGATAATTAGAAAGTCCTCCAATCAAAATAGGAGTTCCCCAAAAGCAAAATAGCTCTAAAATAGCAATAATCGGACTAATCCCGCTTTGGCCAATCGGTCAGCGCACACTAGTCGATCGATCAACACTTCAAGCACAAGCCTCATCGTGCCTCCAATCGATCGGCCCTCCTTGATGGTTCGGAAACGAGCCAACTTCTACAGATCTCCACCTTGGCGAGAATTTCGCAACACCACCACGAACCAAGAGAACCAATTTGTTAATTACCAAGTAAACCTCCAGGATAGGACACCGCCTCACCCACATCCGGGAAGCTCCTCCACCTCAAACCAAAATCTCTCTCAAAGTTTTGTCACCCCATTTGCAAATACCACAAACAATCCTTTTGACTTTGCCCGCCTCTGCACCATCTGCGAAAGAGACCCACCAGCTCTACACACCCTCGAAGGAAAGCGCTCCACCAGATTTGATAAAACATGGTCAAAACACATGTGTAGCCTGAAACTCATCCTTCATTCTAGAAGAACCCCGGACGAGGACATAGACCCGTCCTCTTCGTCAAAGGCACATCATCGTCATCTCCATCTTTACGAAAACCTACCGGAATAATCATATCTGCATCGATTGTACAAAAGACTTAAGGTGAGCTTTCTACCCTTTACACAATATCAGGTTTTCGTTTTCCTGCAGACCTTATAGTAGTTTCACCTACCAACGTATTCCCTTCCAAGAGATATAAACCACCACACTTCTTCCCCTTCATCAAAATCAAGTATCACTGTTTTCCCCGCTTTATTTTGATAACTCCACCTACAACTATGTAGCAACAGCCCTTGGAGTCTAATTGCCCGAGAGATATTAAATTATTTTGCAACTTAGGGACACAAGCTACTATTCCCAAAGTCTGAATAGCTCCATTAAACATTCTTATTTTTACATTACCAAACCCCGTGTTTTCACATTCAGATCCATCACACAGGAACACTTTTTTCGTCCCCTTTTGGAATGTATCAAAAAATTTCATATTTGAGCAAATATGACATGAAGCCCCCACTAAAATTCACTCACCAGAATAATTGTCCATACCTTTGGAGACTGTGAAAGCATCTCCACTGTATTCTTCACTATTTGTTGCTATTGCTGCCGAAGAATTCCTCTTCACCTCAACACTCATCGGACACTCCCTTTTGAAGTGTTCTAATTCTTTGCAATGATAGCACTGGACCCCGCCTTTTTCCTTGGATTTGGATCTGCCCATGTCTTTTCCAAATCCTCACTCCAAGTCCCTTTCTTCCTCTCCGAGCAACCATGGCATAATTATTCCCATCATTCGATGACTTCCGCCTAATCTCATAAAAGAGTAGCGCCGCTGTGACATCCTCCATTAGCAATGTCTCCTTGTCATACATGATGGTTGTCACCAAGTGATCATATGAGTCAGGAAGTGATGTAAGAAGTCTCATGGACTGGT
This sequence comes from Tetracentron sinense, assembly GCA_015143295.1. Taxonomy (NCBI): domain Eukaryota; kingdom Viridiplantae; phylum Streptophyta; class Magnoliopsida; order Trochodendrales; family Trochodendraceae; genus Tetracentron; species Tetracentron sinense. The sequence goes on from JABCRI010000923.1 coordinate 31,748, forward strand.
CTTCTTCATCCACCTTGACATTAAGTTTCTGCAATTGATTCAAGATCTGCTTGAACACATTAATGTGCTACATGAGATCTGCACCCTCCGTCATCTTTGAGATATTGAACTCCTTTTTCAAGTATAACCTGTTGGTAAGGCTCTTTCCGATGTAGAGCGTTTCCAACATCTTCTAAAGATCCGGTGCCGATTCCTCATCCATAACGTTATGCATCACGTTATCTGCAACACAGAGGCGTATTATGCTGACTACCCTCGCCTCCATGTCTTCCCAATCTGCATCAAGCATCTTTTCTGGTTTACTGGACTTCCCCTTCAACGCCCTTGCGAGACCCTGTTGAATTAGGATATCTTTTACCACATATTGAAACTCCATTTTCCGTCAAACTTCTCAAGTAAAAATTGCCTAAAATTTTTCAAAGTCATTGAAAAATAATTAATCCGAAGCTCTGATACCAATTTATTGGGAAAATCATAGAATTAGACGGAAAAGAATAAACCAAAAACACACACACAAGAGATATACATGGTTCGGCAACAACCTGCCTACGTCCACGGGTCAAGATTCGATCACTTCTTTATTTACAGAAACCTTGAAGAACCAGTACAAAAGCACTCAACTCACATTCTCTATAAAAACCCAAAGAAGAATCTCTATCTATCCTCCCTAAAATCTTTCCCAAGCTCTAGTATGCTTTAACCCTTTTATTATCTCCCACTCCCAATGCTATTGCATTCCTATGATCTTCAAGATACAAACCCTAGACTCATAATCCCCTATTTATAGGGCTAAATTCGGAATCCTAGTCAATTAGAAAGTCCCCCAATCAGAGTAGGAGTTCCCCAAAAACAAAATAGCTCTGAAATAGCAATAATCGGACTAATCCCGCTTTGACCAATCGATCGGCGCACTCTGGCCGATCAATCGGCACTCCAAGCATAAGCCTTGTCACACCACGGATTGGATCGATCGGCCCTCCTTGATGAGTTCAGAAACGAGCCAACTTTTACATATATGGTGTCATAGTATATGCCATGATTGGATTTGAATGGACGGTTGTTAAGTTCTGTTGGTATCTATTCTTCATGTACTTCACCTTGTTATACTACACCCCTTCTACAGTATGATGTCGGTGGCTGTGACTCCTGTGAGCATGGGATCTTCCTACCCACTTTCACAATTATATGTTTTGACTTGAGTCGCCACCTATTCATTCTTAGGGATAGGTCCTGAGTATTTGTTTGTTTGGATAAGGCAAATGGTCTAATCAGAGTTAGGGTAAGTGGTTCGATTAAGCCCTGAGGAAGGTGTTAGGCACCCCAAGACCCCCGTTTTATAACGGTTACCTACTCCCTAAACTTAAGCCAATTATAATCTCAAAGTTTAATTAGAATGTCCAAAGTTTTAAGTGAGTGTTAATCCAAGAAAAATAGAAAGCTAGATGGCTAGGGTCGAACCCGAGTTGGGTTGCCTACGTACTCACATGGTGAGATCAGACCGAGCGTAGTTCTGGCACATGAGCCCGTGCCGAGGCTAGGGGGGAGTGTGTGTGTGCATAGGATGGTCAAAGGGTCTAGCCTAGAAGGCTATGGTTTAGTTGACCGGGGAGGTCAAGTGCACAATTGTTAAGTCTAACCGCGGTTAGAGGGTATTTATCCATGGTTAGATGAGCTAACCAAAGCTAAGGAGGTCCTACAAGTCTCTTTTTGGTCTTTTTGTATTTTTTATATTTTTTGAGATTTTTGGGGATATTTGAATGTTTTTTATATTTTGGTTATATTTGAATGTTTTTGGTGTTTTGAGATTTTATCATGTTTTTGGTATTTTGAGATTTTATCATGTTTTTGAATTTTCATATAGGTAAGGTTTTGACAAACTTAACTAAAGTCAAATTTAGTCCAAGAGTTTGGCTAAAAGATTATAGTTTAAGACATAAAGAGGGATGTGCCTTATGAATAGTAAATAGTCTATTGCCAACACCTATTTTGTTGAATTGGTGTTGATAATAGATCAAATATCATTGTCTTTGGTATGAGACATTTTTAAGAATGTCCTCTTTAAGTCCTTAAACCATCACCTACCCATTCAACATAGAACATGAAGGAAAAATAAAGAAATGAAAGAAAATGAAAACTCATCCTCTCCCTTTTAAGGTGGTTCATTTACACCATTATTAATGATGTAATGTTGCTCTAAAGAATGTTAGGGAGGGGATGAGCTTTCACAAAAAATTAGAAAGAGGACTAGAATCTCAAAATGAAACAAAATGAAAAAGAGAGGTATAGCTTTAGCCTCCACTCTCTATGGGCCTACCCATATCCACACTTGTGGGTACATAAAAAAGAAGAAAATATGTACATGGAAAGGAAAAGAAAAAAGGAGCATCTCCTTGCCTTTGATATGGGGTCCCTCTACACCATTAGATTGGTGTAGAGAGGCCCAACTATGCTTGAGAAATGAGAGATCAAGAAAAGAGAACCAAATAAAAAAAAAGATAAAAAAGAAGAGAAAATGAAAGAAGGAGTGCCTACTTCTCCAAGAATTCTCCTTCAATGCTCCAAGGGGTAGGGTTTTAGAATCCACAAAGGAAGAGAGTTAGTGAAGAACTCTAAGCTTTTAGTCTTAGAATTCTTTCCAAACTCTAAACCTTAGTTTCTTCTCCCTTCTTCAAACTCAAGAGAAACACAAGTGGGTGAGAACCTTCTAGGGGTCTTGAGGGATGGATCTAAGGGATTAAGGGATTGGTATTTATAGGAAAACTAAGAGGTTGGGTTGTGTCTTTTACATGGGGGATAAAAGGAGCTAGTGGATAAAGACTTGAGTGTTGTAAGGTGAGTTGATAGATTGAGTGTTGTAAGGAGTGTAAGAGAGTTGGTGGGTTGAGTGAACTATGGGTTATATGGGTATGGGTTGTAGGATATAGGGTGTAAGAGAGGTGTAAGAGAGTTGGTGGGTTGAGTGAACTATGAGTTATATAGGTATGGGTTGATGTAAGAGAGGTGTAAGAGAGTTGGTGGGTTGAGTGAACTATGGGTTATATGGGTATGGGTTGTAGGATATAGGGTAGGTGGATATGGATATGTGGATTAGGTCTTATGGATCATGGGTTATTAGTAGATGGGTCATGGGTTATGATTATTGGACTTTGACTATGACATTTGAGCTTGGGCTATGGAAATAGGCTTTGGCTTAGGCAATTGGGTGATTGAGTATTTGGGCTTGACTATTTGGGTTGGGTAATAAAATTAGGTAATTGGGTTTGATTGAGTTGTCTAGGTATAAGTTTGGTCAAATGGGCTTGGGCCTTGGGTATACCTAGGGCTTACTAAGGTTAGGCTAGGGCTACCTAGGGTTCGGGTTTAGGACTACCTAGGGTTAAGCTTAGGGTTAACTAGGGTTTGGACCATAGCTAAATTAATTAACCACGGTTAAGGGGGTGTAAAAATAGGGTGCTGACAACTCCCAACCAAAACATCACTACCATAGTTTCTTCCACATTTTATGGAATTTGGAACGTCTTCTCAAGATTTGTAAGCCCACGAACAGTAAGATCCGACAATCCCACGATCCCACCATTATTTACATGTTGGGTTTCTTTAGAAAGTAGTGTATTCTAATGACTTTAGGTTTTTCTTTGGGTTAATTACAGAGGATGCCTGTGTGGTGGAGATGGTACTACTGGGCCTGCCCTGTTGCTTGGACCTTGTATGGATTGGTTGTGTCACAGTTTAGAGATATACAGGACAAGTTTCTTGACACAAATGTCACGGTGGAAGATTTTCTGAGTTATTTTGGTTGTAGACATGACTTCCTAGGAGTGGTTTCTGCTGTGATCGTTGGGTTTACTGTGATCTTTGCATTTTTCTTTGCCTTTACAATAAGGGCATTTAACTTCCAGAAGAGATAAAGAAGATTTTGCAGAGTAATACAAAAAGTAAATCAGTTCTAAAGTCAGTGATTAGTTCTACTCCCTAGTGCATTAGGAACCATTTGTAAGTTTCGTTTTTTAGTCTTAAAATTTATAAATTGTTTTAGTGTATTCTATATTCAAGGGGAAAGGATGAATGTCACGCAACATGGTGTACAAGTTGTTTTAGACTTTCTATGTGAAGAACAGGGTTATTTCAAACAACTGAACATCTTCAAGTTCATGTAACGTGATTTTAGTTATAGGAACTGAAACCAAAGATAATAAACTTACAAATTTCAAGCACCTCTGTTATATTTGTTGGGAAAAATCTAGGTTTTGGAAAATCTGGTTTTTTGGTCAACTTTAACCAAAATAAATGTGGGACCCACACGGGTTTTGAGGCGGGTCCAAGTGGATCTGTATTCTCCTCCACAAGGAGATTAACGTGGTACATTTATTTGTCCAAAACAGTTAAGTGGTGAATGAGAAATTGACTTCAAAGTTGGCCACTTGAACATGCGTTAATAGTTGAAGAATGGTATAGAAGAATAATCCCACATCGAAAAATATAAAAATTAAATTGGGTTTATATACCATTGCCTTGGACTATAGAGTGGGCCCTTGGGGTACCCAAGTTTTGTGGATGAACACCTAGCCAAGGGTGGAACCAACCACACACACGCGCCGCCGCCCGCCCCGAATAGAACAGAGCCGAGCCATGCTGTCTTGTGCCCGTGTCCGAGTCCGGTCCGGCTGGTTGTCTTGTGGGCCTTAAGCCCAGTACCTATATTTATTTATTTTTATTGTTTGGACTAAAGTCTATTCAACATCAACTGTTAACCCAACAGATTTATTATCCAACCATCATGCGTGTTCGGATTTAAATGCAAACCCAAAAGACATGACTATTTTGAACAGTCTCCTCAGCATCTATTTAAAAGCATCTCATCTGCATTGTTGAAGTACGAATTTTACTCTTCTGCTTCCTAGTTTCTTCATCCTTCTGCATACAGTCAGTCTGCATCAAGTGAGAGTCTTTTTCACACTGCTAGTTCGTTGTGCCTCTGAGTTTTCCAGTGATAGTACCAGAGACGTGATTATTGTATCTTGAGAGACAAATTGCTACAGACCGTGACCACCATAGCAGAACAATAATTGTCTTAAAGGCATTGAATCAAATTCAAGCCTCAATCAATAAAGTGTTTTATATCTTCTGTTCTTTAATTTTAATCTGCTTATTTAGTACTTTGCATGTTTTAATTATAACATAAAGATAGTTTACAAATATATCCAACAATAGTTTGCCTTCAATATAATTATCTACTCTCTTTCTGGGCAATATCATGATATGACCGAAGCATTTTGTATGAATCATGTATGAAACATTCTAAAGAAGATATGAAGGTTTGGTGGGGTGATCGTTGTTAGTTGTTGGAGCTGTATTCATTAGAGGGATTCAACATTTAATATATTACTTCACGGTATGTCAGGTATTGGAACCATCAAATGGTTGCAAACCAAATCAAAGAAAAGAAAAGAAATTTTGTGGCATGTGAGTCCTCGGATTAATGTCAAGGATTTCTTCTAGAAGTTCAAACCTCCAACATTCCTGCAAGAGAAGTACATGAACCTTCCTCCAAATTTTATTTGGAGAGATTTAGAAGGCCAAATTACTGCTGTCAAAATAACCGGATACGGATCACTCAAAATTGGTCCGGATATATGGATGTTATACTATATAGTTGGATTCAATTGGACACTTGGGCTAAATTGGATAAGCTAAACTGAATATTATTGATAAACTTGAATGATTTACAGGGGTACAAAAAGGGGTTTAAATAGATAATTCATGATTCCTAATATAAAAGGAAACCTCGTTTAAATCAAACTTACACCGTAAAGATTCTCCAAAGGAACATCTTCAAGTTCTTGTAATGTCATTTTAAGTATGGAACTGATACAGAAGATGATAAAACTAGAAACTTCAAGCAGCTCTGTCATAGTTTGCCTCCAATATAATTATCTGCTCTCTATCTTATATATTTTCATGATATGTCCAAAGCATTTTGTGTGAAGCTTCTATGGGACTTTCTTATCAAGAAGATATTAGTGATTCAAGATTTAATTCTCGGTACGTTCGTGGGAACCATCAAATGGTTTCAATTCAAACCAAATGAAAGAACAGGAAAAAAAAACGTGTGGCTTGTGAGTCCTCTAAGATTGTGGGATTAATGTCAAAGATTTCTTCTAGAAGTTCAAATCTCCAACACTCATGCAAAACTAGTACATGAACCTTCCTCTCATTTTATTTAGAGACTTGAAGGCCAAATTACTGCTGTTAAACCCGAATTATCTTATACGGATCACTCAAAATTGGTCCGATCAGGATATATGGCATTAGCTATTTTACATCATGTTGTACTATATAGTTGGATCCAATCGGACAGGGGTCGGACTAGATCGGATCAAGCTTGATCTTGGACCAGACCCGGTAGGTTCAGAATTCGGATGCCTAACCCTTCCGAACTAGGTGGGATTGGATTTTGTCTGCCCCGATGATGAAAACCATCTGATTCCCATCCCAGAGGTCAACATGTATCCCTTTTGACACCCATTAATTATGTTAAAGATTCACTAACCCTTAAGGTTCGTTTGTAGATTTAAAAAAAAACAATATTAATCATAAGTGTTAAAACTTGTTAATCAGAGTTAAAAGATAGTTGAGGGAGCCTTTTGTGAGTAGGCCGGTCCCGAACTTCAGTCGGTTTATACTTTAATGCAGGACTTTGTCTCCCAAAAAACAAGGCAGACAATGTTAGAAAAGAATTGGGAAATGCTACTGAGACCCCTTTAGGGCCAAGACCACTGAGACCGAACTCTAAGTACACGGGATTTCAGGTGAGTCCTACCATGTGAAATGGGCCCCACCTGAAACACATGCTTTTAGAGCACGGTCTCGGTGGTCTCGGCCGTAAAGGGGTCTCCGTAGCAAAGTCCAAAAGAATTAGGAGTAGACGCCAAGGACTCGAGACGTGACTCAAGAGAAAGTGTCGTATGGAAATGGAATTCCTTAATTACAATTATAGAAACCTAACTTCAGCCACGTACCATTCTTCCATCTAGAACAATAGGAAACCATATGTTTGACTTCAAAATAAAGTTATAGAATTTTTCAAAATACCCTTCATGATCATCCCCAAATTGGCCAAAGTACACCCCCGTATATGGTAAGGGATTGGGACTTTGTACCCACCATTCTACCGATCCCCACGAGTCAAAGTTTCAACCTGATCTGATGATCTCAACCGTTCACCGGAGGACTTGTCATTGGATGGATCCTAGTTTGAAGATCTCAAGATTCTCCGTTGTGCCGTGCTCTCTCAGTTTTTGCAATGATGTTACAATCCAGACGATTAATACTTAGATTGCATCCTTCCAAACAATTTGGGCTTTTGGGATCATTTGCTAGGTACGCATCAAGCGACTATAACAATTTTGCAAAATCATATGACATGTTATTTTGATGGATAGAAAGTTGGAACAAGATTCGCGTTAATTAACCTAAATTGTCAAGACAGGGCATGATTGAGTCAAAACTCAACAAGAGTGGATGATCTCAACCATCCACTCTAAGCACCGCCCAAGAGGTTCTTATGTTTTCACAAGTACTAAAAGAGATGATATTGGACATGATTCAAAAAGGAAGGGTATTTTAGAGAATTTGGCAGTTAAGGATAGGGTATTTAGAGTACAGTTTTGTGTCATTGGTCTTGAAAATAGGCGATTGTCTTATCTAAAATTATGATTTTGTGTTCTCGTTTTGCAAGATTCGAAATCAAGCATGCTTTGCGTTAAACAAATCGAACAGCTGATTTTCTCTCCAAATTAGTTACCATCCCGTCGAAAGTTGTGATGGAATCAGTCTCTTTTCCTGTTATTTTCTACCACATTGCACATATTGACGCTAGGGATTTTAGATACTTACGGGTGTAATTCTAGTACATTTTTTATGAAAATAACTATCAAGAGGAACTCAAGTTGAACAGTCAATGGGAGCAACCCAAAATTGAACTTGAGAAGGGGTATTTGTGGAAAACAAATACTGATAAAAAAAACCCTATTTATGTTCAATTACTTCCAAACTACCACTTTCAAAGGTAAATGTTGGATTGCTTCAATTAACTTTTCAACCGGAGCTCTTAGTTGATAGTTATTCTCTTAATTTATCTGGTAGGGGTCTGCCTAACCCGAGTTCATTTTCTTCCAAAAATTTTTTTTAATAATAAATATTTAAAGTAAAGGACGGTTGACAATGGGGGTAGTTTGGTCATTAAATATATCAAATTAGAGATATTTTGAATTTTGAAGTGTCAACAAAAGTGGCCTCTGGATCTAATGAGTGGCTTTTCAAATTCCCCGCGAGGCGCAAACTGCTCTAAGAAAGAACATACGAAATTACGAATGCAGTAGCTTTGAAAATTAAAAGCCGCCTACTTATACTTTGACGGTATATAAATCCATCACTCATCCTTCGTAATCTTCGTAATCTCACCAGAAAGTAAGAGAAACAAAGAAGAGCAAGATATAGAAGAAACCCTTCTTTGATTCAGAGTTGTTTCAGCTCTAGAATTGAAGATCTTGAGTTTATTTGCTTTAATTTTGAAGAAATTTATCTGGGTTTTGTTGGGTTTGTGGATTTTTTCAGTTTTGGGGTGCTCTAATGGAGAGTGCTGATCTATATAGAGCCAGTAGTTTACGTAGGAACTCTTCACTTTGGAGGAGCAGTAATGTTGAAGTTTTCTCGAGGTCTTCTCGAGATGAAGAAGATGATGAAGAAGCTCTGAAATGGGCAGCTCTTGAGAAATTACCCACTTATAATCGTTTAAAGAGAGGAATACTGACTGCTGCAGGAGGGCAGGCCAGTGAAATTGATATTGACAATCTTGGTATTCAAGAGAAGAAGGATTTAATAGAAAGATTGGTGAGAGTCGCAGAGGAGGATAATGAGAAGTTCTTGTTGAAGCTCAAGAACCGCCTTGATCGGTAAGAACTTATTTTTTTTTTCTGAAATTATTCTATTCATTTTTTGTATTAGGACATGGGTTTTTGAAGTTCTTGTTACACATTTTGATTCTCCTTCTATTTTTTTGATTTACACAGAGTTGGAATTGATTTTCCAACAATTGAAGTCAGATTCGAACATCTAAATGTTGACGCAGAAGCTCATGTAGGAAGCAGAGGTTTACCTACAGTCCTCAACTTCTGTATTAATATTATAGAGGTAACTTACCTGTAATAACTACTACATTAGATACATCATACAGATTTTGGTATCTTTCATCTTTGTCATTTTTTCAAGCTATTATGTTTACCTTGTAATCTATCCATCCGTTTCATAGGGATTATTGAACTCTCTCCAAATTATTCCAAGTAGAAAGAAACCTATATCAATCCTTCACGATGTTAGTGGAATCATCAAGCCCTGCAGGTGAGAATTTTGGATTCTAGTCAGGTTTCGATTCATTTATCGTAATAGAGAATCACCCACTAATCCATTTCTTATTTTGTTCATGCTACTTTTGCAGAATGACATTGCTTTTAGGCCCCCCAAGCTCAGGAAAGACCACACTTCTGTTGGCTTTAGCAGGAAAGCTTGATTCAGATTTGAAGGTAAATATATATTTCATTAAACTCTTATTCTTTTGATGGGTTTTCAAGTGTTAGCTTTAATTTATATATATGTGCTCTTTCTGCAACATCAGATTTCAGGGAGAGTGACTTACAATGGCCATGAGCTGCATGAATTTGTCCCACAGAGGACAGCTGCCTATATCAGTCAAAATGATCTCCATATAGGAGAAATGACTGTAAGAGAAACCTTGGCTTTCTCCTCAAGATGCCAGGGAGTTGGAACCCGTTATGGTAAGTCAAACATAATTTTTTTTTGTACATAAAAAACTTCACCCAATGAGTTTCAGAATCTGAGCCAATTATTTATTCTTTTGAACAATCTGCAGAGATGTTGGCAGAATTGTCAAGAAGAGAGAAGGCAGCTAATATTAAGCCTGATCCTGACATCGATATATTCATGAAGGTGAGATACGAGCTCATTCGCATTGGACAAATTTGTTTTCAAGGACGAACATGGGCACCTATTGTTTTCTAGAATGTAAAATCTTAACAGAAAAATGGGCTTTTGGATCGAGAGTTTCTTTAGCTTGATTCCATCGTCTGAAATAATTCTCTGTTCAAAGTCCTGCTAGCAATTGTCTAAGGGTGTTATAAGAAGAGCAACCTACGCTGCAAAACTTGATTTCAAGGAAGTTAAGAGCATATTTTTCTAATTCCTACTCTTGCAGGCAATAGCAACCGAGGGGCAGGAGTCCAATGTCATGACAGATTATATTCTCAAGGTATCACCTCGACAAAGATGTTTACTATAATAGTGGGAAAGATTTTGAGAAGCACTCAGATGATGTTTTTATATTTACTGCTTGAAATTTCAGATATTGGGACTGGAAGTCTGTGCTGATACCATGGTGGGGGATGATATGTTGAGGGGTATTTCTGGAGGACAGAGGAAACGTGTTACAACTGGTACAGAAACTCCTAGGCACTCTTAGCCAAAACGAATCCTATTTCGGTTTTGTCCGAAATCAAAACGATTTATAATTCTTAACTTTTATTTGAATTAATCACTCTTGATTAATTTGTCATAGGGGAGATGCTAGTTGGACCAGCAAAGGCATTGTTCATGGATGAGATATCCACCGGTTTGGACAGTTCGACTACTTTCCAGATTGTGAACTCGCTCAAGCAGTCCATCCACATTCTCAATGGAACAGCTATCATTTCTCTCCTACAGCCAGCACCAGAGACATATGACCTCTTTGATGACATTATTCTCCTCTCCGATGGGCATATTGTGTACCAAGGTCCCCGTGAACATGTGCTCGAATTCTTCGAATCCATGGGATTCAAATGTCCCGAGAGGAAAGGAGTAGCTGATTTCTTACAAGAGGTATGTGCTGTCCCCTCCCCCCAAAAAAAAAAAAATTCAAATCAAATCAAATCCTTTTTCCCATCTGTAATTTCACATTTCTAGTACTAATGAAAGATGAGTTCTTCTGGGGTCTAACAGGTAACATCAAGGAAAGATCAGGAACAGTACTGGGCGCATAAAGATGAGCCTTACAGCTTTGTTTCAGTCAAGGAATTTGCAAAGGCATTCCAGTCGTTCCATGTCGGCAGCAAAATAGGAGACGAGCTCGCTATTCCATTTGATAAGACCAAGAGCCACCCAGCTGCTCTGACAACTAAGAAGTATGGTGTTAACAAGACGGAGCTGTTGAAAGCTTCCATCTCAAGAGAATTCTTGCTGATGAAGAGGAACTCATTCGTCTACATCTTCAAGGTCACACAAGTGAGTAAGCGTCTTTATTTTTTTATTTTTTCTTAATGACTCGGAGTGTCCCCTGCCCATTTGAATCGGGACTAATCCCCGAGGAAAAACCGGGGAGCGGGCTCGAAGTCAGGATCAATGGAAGCATTCCATTGCCTTTGAACCTCCATGCCACACACTTTGCAGCATTAATGAAATGTTGCTCTTGCATTCTACATTTATAGTTAGTATTCATAATTCTATTTCTGGTTTCAGCTAACAATTACGGCACTCATCACAATGACACTGTTTCTGAGGACTGAGATGCACCGAGACTCGGTAACAAGTGGAGGGATTTACACGGGTGCTCTATTCTTCAGTGTGATTACTATTATGTTTAATGGACTGTCAGAGCTTGCCATGACCATTGCGAAGCTTCCTGTCTTTTACAAGCAAAGAGATCTCCTCTTCTATCCTTCATGGGCATATGCGCTCCCTACTTGGATCCTCAAGATCCCAATCACATTTCTAGAAGTTGCTGCTTGGGTGTTCATTACTTACTACGTCATCGGATTCGATCCAAATGTTGAAAGGTAAAATTCAAAAAAAAAACATTGTAATGACTCCACCTTAAGTAGTTCAAATTTTTTTTTATCATGCTTTGCTATTACAGGTAATAACCAAAGAATTTCTCTTACCACAGGTTCTTTAAACAGTACCTTCTACTTTTACTTATCAACCAGATGGCCTCTGCATTGTTCCGATTCATTGGGGCGGTGGGAAGGAACATGATTATTGCAAATACATTTGGAGCATTTGCATTGCTCGTATGTTTTGTTTTGGGTGGTTTCATTTTGGCACGAGGTATAATAATAAAATTATTTGAAAACATGCTTTTCTGCCCTTGTATGCCTTTCTATTGTTAGTTAAATCCTTGGAAATCCTTCTCTTTTTGGCCTCACAGAGAGTGTGAAAGACTGGTGGATATGGGGTTTTTGGATGTCACCTTTGATGTACGCACAAAATGCAATAGCAACAAATGAGTTCCTTGGGAATAGTTGGAAACATGTAAGTTCTTGACTTTGAGAGATGAAAAAACAAATATAATACCATGAAAAAAGTCTCCAATGAAATCAGCTAATGTTTGGATTCACTTCTATGTCATAGGTTCTTCCTAATTCGACAGAACCACTAGGAGTGGAAGTGTTGAAGTCTCGTGGCTTCTTCACAGATGCATACTGGTATTGGCTTGGAACAGGAGCACTGTTGGGATATGTATTAATATTCAACTTCCTATACACTCTGGCTCTCTCTTATCTCAATCGTGAGTATCTTCCCATTTCAAGATTTTCAGAACTAAAACCTCATGTTCTAATATTTGGATATAATTTCTGCAGCATTTGGGAAGGCTCAGTCAATTATATCAGAAGAGACCTTGAACCAGCAACATGCTGACAGAACTGGAGAAAATATTGAGCTACCGTCCCGGGGAAATAACTCTGCTGATCGCACCACATCCGGAGGTGAGCAAGCTCAATCTGTTTCTGTTTACGTTTTGCTTGCTTATGCCTTGAAGGTGCCAATTAATTTGAATTAACATAAATGCAGACAGGGGAGATGAAATTAGGAGAAGTATCTCATCCAAATCCTCATCTGTAAGGATAGAAGCAATTGAGGATGCTAATCAGAACAGGAAGCGGGGAATGGTTCTTCCATTTGAACAACTTTCCATCACATTTGATGATGTTAGATACTCGGTAGACATGCCACAGGTAGCTGCAACTTTTCAAAGATCTTAAATGTGTTTGGGAGCCGGAGAACTTTCTTCACGGTGTTATTGTTCACAAAGAAGATAAGTTGTTTAAATTGAACTTGCAGGAAATGAAAACTCAAGGTGTCCTTGACGATAGGTTGGAGCTTCTAAAGGGTGTAAGTGGAGCTTTTAGGCCAGGTGTCCTTACAGCTCTAATGGGTGTAGTGGTGCTGGTAAGACCACTCTGATGGACGTGTTGGCCGGAAGGAAAACTGGTGGATATATAGAAGGAAACATCACCATATCCGGGTACCCAAAGAATCAGGAACGTTTGCTCGCATATCTGGATACTGTGAGCAGAATGACATCCACTCTCCTCATGTAACAGTCTATGAGTCCCTTCTCTATTCTGCATGGCTTCGGTTACCTCCAGATGTCGATTCTGCAACAAGAAAGGTTGATGATTTTGAGATCTTTATCTCTGTCTCTTGCTCTTTTTGGGCCTGCTTGAGGATTTCTGACCGATAAAGCTAACTAATGGTTGCAGATGTTCATTGAGGAGGTCATGGAGCTTGTGGAGCTAAATTCATTGAGGGAAGCACTCGTCGGGTTGCCTGGTGTGAATGGTCTATCGACCGAGCAGCGCAAGAGGCTGACCATTGCTGTCGAGCTAGTTGCCAACCCTTCTATAATATTCATGGATGAGCCAACCTCTGGGCTCGATGCCAGGGCTGCAGCAATTGTGATGAGAACAGTGAGAAACACTGTGGACACAGGAAGAACAGTGGTGTGCACCATTCACCAGCCGAGCATCGACATATTTGAAGCTTTCGATGAGGTGAAAAATGTTACCGATTAAAGAATTAGCATCTCTTTTTGGGTTCTCATTTATTTATGTGATATTCAAGTTTCAATATTCGACTACAGTTATTTCTCATGAAGAGGGGAGGACAGGAAATATTTGTGGGGCCACTGGGCCGCTATTCTAGCCATTTGATCAAGTACTTCGAGGTGAGGCTAATGTACAGTCAAAAACTACAAATACAGAATTTTTCACTTCATGATTCTCAATTCAAACAACATAATTGCTGACACAAGTGAGTTGTTTTAATCAAGGGAATCCAAGGAGTCAGTAAAATAAAAGATGGTTATAATCCGGCAACATGGATGTTAGAAGTGACCACAGCAGCACAAGAAGTAGCTCTGGGAGTTGACTTCACTGATGCGTACAAGAACTCAGACCTGTACAGGTGGGTTCAGTTATAGACTTACTATCTGATGAGCCTGAGATGCCACTAAATTTTTTCATGTAGCTTTTTCTGATCGGTGATGAATGTTTCAGGAGAAACAAAGCTCTGATCAGTGAACTAAGTACACCTCCACCCGGTTCAAAAGACCTTTACTTCCCTACTCAGTACTCCCAATCTTTCTTCACCCAATGCATTGCTTGCCTATGGAAACAGCATTGGTCATACTGGCGCAACCCACCCTACACTGCAGTGAGATTTCTCTTCACAACTTGTATAGCCTTGATGTTTGGGACAATATTCTGGGACCTTGGCTCCAAAGGTAAGTTACAATAGGAAAATCTAGAGGAGTTCAAAGCTTACATTCTTTCCCTCTTTGGAATCATTTTAATTTGATTTTGATGTTTGAAATTCCAGGGAAGTGCAACAGGATCTGATAAACGCAATGGGTTCGATGTATGCTGCTGTTGTCTTCCTTGGGGTACAAAATGCCTCATCTGTGCAACCAGTTGTGGCCATTGAACGAACAGTATTTTATAGAGAAAAAGCAGCGGGATGTATTCGGCCTTGCCGTATGCCTTTGGACAGGTAACCAGTTTTCTAGTTCTACAAACTTCATAAAACATATTTTCTAGTTTTTATAGACGAAATTTGTCAATTTCTTGTCATGTTTCTCACTGAAATTCCTTTTTTTTGTTGCAGGTTATGATTGAGATTCCGTATATCTTTGTACAGGCTCTGGTATATGGTGTCATAGTATATGCCATGATTGGATTTGAATGGACAGTTGCTAAGTTCTGTTGGAATATATTCTTCATGTACTTCACTTTGTTATACTTCACCTTCTACGGTATGATGACGGTGGCAGTGACTCCCAACCAAAACATTGCTGCCATAGTTTCCGCTGCATTCTATGGATTATGGAACCTCTTCTCAGGATTTATAATCCCACGAACAGTAAGATATGACGATCCCATCATTCTTTACATGTTGGGTTTCTTTATAAAGTATATGTTTTAATGACTAAGGTTTTTTTCGTTTGGTTAATCACAGAAAATGCCTGTGTGGTGGAGATGGTACTACTGGGCCTGCCCTGTTGCTTGGACCTTGTATGGATTAATTGTGTCACAATTTGGAGATATACAGGACAGGTTTGTTGACACAGATGAAGTAGTGGAAGATTTTCTGAGGAGTTATTTTGGTTTCAGACATGACTTCCTAGGAGTGGTTGCTGCTGTGATCGTTGGGTTTACTGTGACCTTTGCATTTGTCTTTGCCTTTGCAATTAGAGCATTTAACTTCCAGAAGAGATAAAGAAGATTTTGCAGAGTAACACAAAAAGTAAATTGGTTCTGAAGTGGGTGATTAGTTCTGCCCCCTAGTGCAGTAGGAACAATTTGTAATTCTCATTTTCCAGTCTAAGATTTATTATTATTTTATTCTATATATAAGGGGAAAGGGTTGTTGTCACTCAACGTAATGTATAAGTTGTTTTATGTTTTCTATTTAAAGAGCAGGGTTATTTCAGACAACTGAACATCTTCAAGTTCATGTGATGCCATTTTATGTATTGGAACTGAAACCAAAGATGATAAAATTAGCAACTTCAAGCACCTCTGTTATAGTTTGCCTCCAATACAATTATCTGCTCTCTTTCTTGGGCATGATCTGAGATCTTTTCGTGATATCTCCAAAGCATTTCGTGTGAAGCTTGTGTGAAACATTCTTAATAAGAAGCCTAAACTGATCGAGAATTTAAAAATTCTAAAGTGGATATGAAGGTTTTGTGGAACATTACATATAATTTAAATGCTTTGAAGTGGTTGATCAGCCATGTTGATGATGCGCCGGAGGATTCAAGGTTATAGATGAAATAAGTCAATAAAATAAAACAAAAACTACTTAAGGAATCTCCATTTTTAGATTTAAGACTTGATAGTACTTCACAGTATGTCAGATATTGAATGGATAATTTCTATTCCAATGTATTAAATAATTTTTTTTCAAGGTTTGATTGGAGCTGTAAGAGATTTTGTGTCAAACAAGGGAATTTGGTGGGACAATCGTTGTTG
The DNA here is from genome assembly GCA_015143295.1 of Tetracentron sinense. Classification (NCBI taxonomy): domain Eukaryota; kingdom Viridiplantae; phylum Streptophyta; class Magnoliopsida; order Trochodendrales; family Trochodendraceae; genus Tetracentron; species Tetracentron sinense. The sequence continues at coordinate 48,112 of JABCRI010000923.1, forward strand.
GTTGTTGGAGCTCAATTCACAGAGGGATTCAAGATTCAATATTACTTCACAGTGTGTCAAATATTGAATGCATAATATCTATTACACTGTATTATATAGATTTTTTCCATGGCTTGATTGCCGCCGTAAGAAAATTGTTGTGTCAAACAAGGGAATTTGGTGGGGTGATCACTGTTGGTTGTTGGAGCTCTATTCATTGAGGGATTCAAGATTCGATATTACTTCACGGTATGTTAGATATTGAATGAATAAGATCTATTACAATGTATTATATAGATCTTTTTCATGGTTTGATTAGCACCGAAAGAAATTTGTTGCGTCAAACAATGGAATTTGGTGGAGCGATCGCTGTTGGTTATTGGAGCTCTATCCATAGAAGGATTCAAGATTCAATATTACTTCACGGTATGTTAGATATTGAATGAATAAGATCTAAATGTATTATATAGATTTTTTCCATGGTTTGATTGGTGCCATAAGAAATTTGTTTTGTCAAATAAGGGAATTTGGTGGGGGATCGATGTTGGTTGTTGGAGCTAAACAAGGGATTTTGGTGGGGCAATCGCTGTTGATTGTTGGAGCTCTATTCATAGGGGGATTCAAACAGGAAAAAGTGAGAGCCAAGAAGGTTTTGGTAGTTAATCTCAAATGGGTCATAGACAAAAACTGTAAATACCCAGAGATATGAACAGAGATCAAACAACAGATAGAATATAAACTACAGATTAAACTAAATGATCAAAACAACATGGATGAAAAAACTGATGAAAAGATAAATGGAAACATTAGAAACATTAACAGAGATCTAACAAAATACTAGAAATCAAAGAATGTAAACAGCAGATTCAATTAAGCAGTCAAAGCAACAAGGATGCAAGAGGAATGGGGCAGAAAAACCATACCTTACCTTTGAAATTGAATTGTAAACTCTAGAATCATAGAAACAATGGGTTATGCACCAAATGCATAATATGACAAAAATGTCCTTCTTGGTTTGTATGACCATGGTTCTCTCCATATCCTCTCCTCTTCTTCTTCATGAATGGGCTTCCCTTCCTTTTCTCACCATCAAAGCTATATCTCACTCACTTCAAATCCACCACACCCAGAAAATCTCTCAATTTCATAACAAACCATCCAACTAGAATCCATGAAAATGAGAAGAAGAAAAAAATCCCAAATTTCCATACAAATCTTACTTCCACCATATCTTTTCTTTATGCAAGGTACGCCGAGTTCGTGAAGCTGTGGCCGTTTTCGCTAAAATGGAACTCGAAATCTCCGAATTGGACCAGAAATTCACCGAGAATTCCTTCAAGGATGTGTCTATGAGCGAGCTCTCTTCACAGGTCAGCAAATTCACGCCGGAATTCTTCTTCTGTGTTTTTTTTAAAGCGATTTCTTCTCCATAAAATGATTATAGTGAAACAAAGACTGTACTTTCTACGCCTTTCGAAAGTTGCGGTCGATATGTTTTAAAACTTCGCAAAAGAACGTTTTTACTTGTGCTTCCATGATTGGACTGCATTGTAGAATAGGTCCTAATGAAGAAGCTCTGTTGGGTTTCTGAGAAATGCATGAAAATGGGGTTTTCCCTGCTAATTTTGTGTTTCAGATTGCGCTGAAAGCTTGTTCGTCTCTACAGTTAATTGGGTTTGGAAAGGGGTTCATGGGTATGTTTTAAAGTTTGGCTTTGGTTGCTGTGGATTTGTTGCGTGTAGTCTTGTGGATATGAATGGGAAATGTGGGGTCTTGGAGGATGCAAGGAAGGTCTTTGATATAATGTCTGAGAGGAACACCCTTGCTTCGAATTGGTGGTCGTGGGTTATGTCCATAATGGGCTGATGAATGAAGAAGCAATGGAGGTGTACAAGGCCATGCCATTGCAGTTTTAAGCAGGTTAGAGCTAAACAACATCTTGGGTAGTTCTCTTATAAACTTCTATTCAGAAGCTGGTTTGGTTGAAGATTTTGAACCTGTTTACAGCAGGATGGTTGAAAGTCGTAGGGACATGGAATTTGCTTGTTTCCAGTTATGTGCAAAATAGGCTGATTAAGAAAGCCCGTGATTTATTCTGTCAAATGAAATCAGTGAACTTGAGATTCGAATTGGTGACTCTACTATCTGTGCTATCCACTTCCAAGCAATTAGAGCTTGGTAAAGTGGTGCACTGTATTGTATTAGAAACAACCAATAATCTGATGTGGGCATTGCGAGCAGCATTATTGATATGTACACCAAGTGAGAGGATTGATGAGGCTAGATGAGTCTTCAACACTACATTGGAAAAAGATTTTGTGTGAGCAATACAATAATTGCTGCTTATGAAGAGTTGGTTCTGAGCAGTGAGATATCAGATGCAGTTAAGAGGGTCTGCCTCCGAATTTGGTATCTTGGAATTCGGCGATTTTGGGATTTCTGAGAAGTGGCCTGGTTAATGAAGCCAAAGATATGTTCTCGGAGATGCAGTCTACTGGTGTCCAGCCTAACCTGATCACTTGGGACTGTTCTTATCTCTGGTTTGGTGCAAAATGGATATGGGTACATGGCAATCCTACTTTTCCAGCTAAAGCAAGCAGTGGGAATACAACCAAATACCGGGACCATTGTAGTATACTCTTGGCCTGTACTAACATAGTGCCATTACAGCACGGAATAACAATTCAGGAGTATGAGCCTTTCTCATCTTGTTCAATTGTGATACCTTCCAAAAAAAAACTTCTATGGTACACATGTTTGCTGAATGTGGAAGTATACATCTAGCTAAGGTGTTTGATGTGGCTTTTAAACAAGGAGCTACCTTTCTGCAACGCAATCATCTCCGTGTATGCATTAAATGGTCAAGCTGCAGCAGTTATTGAACTCTTTAACCAGATGCAAAGAGAAGGAATGGAACAGATAGCATCACCATCAATGCTGTCTGATTAACATGTAGTCATGCTCGGTTGGTGGTTTATGGTATGGAGTTTTTTTTTCTGAGAGTACTATGGTTGTGTGGTTAGTTTTATTTCTCGCAGTGAATACAATAATATTTAGATCCCTTATTGCCACTTGTAGTGAACACAATAAGATTGAGCTTGGGGAGTATTTTTCTGCACCACATATTCATATTGGAGTCAAATAACTCATGAAACCACATGGCACTTTCAAACACATGCAGCTGCCAAGAAGGTTGGATGAGGTATCAAAGTTGAGGGATTTGACGAGAGAAAAAATGGTTGAGAAAGAAACCTGGGTGCAGCTGGATTCAAATTGGAAGAGAACTCCATGTGTTTGTGACTGGTGATGGATTGCACCCACAAACTGAGGTAATTTACAAGACATGGGCTAGGTTGGAAAGGGAAATGAGATTTATTGGTTATGCTTATACAATTAATAATGCTGAAATCCCATGTTCTTATCTACAAGACTTGATTAGTAAATTAAGGGGAGATTGTATATGCTTACCACAATAAGACCCAAATTTAAGGGAGAATGAGCTTAATGTGGTTGGTGGTCCCTATTTGTAAGGAGAACAATTGATGCAGAGCCAACAACTATAAACCTCTGGAGACATCTGCAGAACTCAATTGATCATGGGGAAATTGATGCATATTATTTTCTTTTTCCTGCGAGGAGAACTCAAGTTCCGAGAATAAGTAGGGAAAAATCATAATCGTCAATCAAGAGAAGACTGAGGCAGGTTATGACAATGGTTTCTTGTGAGATCTGAAATGGTTAAGTTGAGATGCTCTTAGAGATAAAATGGCACCATCGAATAAAACCGTCTAGAAACCATTCGATACAATTCTGACAGCTCTATCTCCACTTGAATTTCCAGAAGCAAGCTTGGTTGAAATGTAGTTCTAAGAGCGGTAATTAAGTTAAACATGCCTATTTGGTATCTATGGGAGATGACACTGCCCTTCAGTTGTGCTTACTGTTGTTCTAGTTGATCTGTGACCCTCTATTCGGTTTTCATGAAAGGGATGCATCTTATCATTGATTTTTCATGTAATCATAAAGGAGAGTAAATAACTATAGCGGATTTTAAGCTTCACTCCAGTTGGAGTAAATCTGTTGCCCAAATGTCTCCTTCTGTTGTATTTTGATCTTCTCCTGAATAAACTATGAATGAGAAGGAAAATAACTTTTCTGTGTTAATTGGATCTCTTGAACAGTCAGTTTGTAAAAAGAACAGAAAGATAAACAAGAATAATTATTCGCATTACACCTTCGTTAAACTAATCAACCCAGGTTGCAGGAGCTTCCTTTAGTCCATATATATATCCTCATCGATCTCAGATGGAAATCTCCAACATTCTTTTTTATACCACCCGCTATTTTAATCCATACAATAATCCTGCTTGTTTCTGTATAGCAAGAACACATGTGAAATGCGGATAGAATTTTCTATACGACTATTTTTAAGTGGTGGTGAGGAGGGTATTTGATTTGCATTATACATACTTTTCAAGAAGTGAAAACCACATATTTAAGGTTCCCTTTCTTGCTTACAAGTCGCACTTACTGGTGATTATCGGATTGGCTTTTTACTCTATTCAGATCTGGGTATCATCACTTTAGTTCTCAGAATTCGATTTTAAACCAAGTAATCAGATTCACTTAGTTTTATCTAATTGGGGAAACAGATTGTTCACTCAGATATGTTTGCAAGTCATATGGATTGATTTACATCTCATCAGTTCATGTAAATGATCTTGGAGGAGTCAAATAATGCAATGTGATTGAGCGTGAAAGAGGGAAAAACTACAAATTGCACCGATCTACTTATTAAGAGTTGCATCGTTTGAATCAATTTGAAATTCACGGGGCTTTAAATCAATTTATGTTGCAGTTTAAAGATCTAACCCTTCATAGAAGCTTAGAAACTAAAAATGTTTGGCATAATACTGTTTATGCATTGTAAAATTGGACTAGTACATACACTAGCAAGAGGTTTTTATAAGGGTTCAGTGTATTTCTTGGAAAAATGTTTAGTTGCACAGAATTATTTTTAAAAAAATAACGAAGTTCGTACATGAGTCAAGCATTGAAGCTGAATATTGCTCATCAAAGGATGAAGGAGCCCTTAGAGCATTACGTTTCCATAAGTAAGACAGATGGTATTTCGGAAATCCCCCGTGACCCCCCCGCGCAAGGATATAGTCACTATTTGTAGTAAATAATTTGTCGATGCACATAATCATCGGTACTGACATTAAAAGTTTAAAAACATGTTCTCTTTGTTTCAGAATTATAGTTTTAGGTTTATGATCTTCTCATTCTCTCCAAAAAAAAAACAAAAATTACTGAGATTGTGATCTAATTGAATTTAAATTATTTCTTTGAAATTACAATATATAGTACATTACATGTGAAGTCTCTTTAGTGTTTGAATTTCATCACAATACTTGTAGCTAGCTGAGTTAGTAAAGAGTTATATGTCTATTTCATGTATGTCTCAACAATCTAACCAACCTGAGGAGAAGAACAAATGGTAATTGAAATTATATTAGGCGATGATCACGATGCAAAAACAATGTTGCTGTGTAGTTCTGATACCATTATTAAGTCTTTTCCGGTGTTTCTAATAGCGCTTAAAGGAAGGTTTGTCTCTAAAAGTCCCCTATTAGAAGTTTATCGCATTGTTTCCAAATTAGAACTTGGAAATATATATATAGAATTCCATCAAAGAAGCTTGATTTGAATGTCCAAAATGATAAGCCGAAGGACATATCTGGAGGAGATGATTTGTTGTGGAAACATCTCTCGTTTCTTTCTTTCCATATGTGGTACACAAAGGAGCAAAAAGCTAAACTCCTGACATTACTTGAGAAGCTCTTAGTCTTGCATTTTCTAGTAAACCATCCAATGGTTTGCTCTCTAGTTGGGCAAGAGACGGCCTTGGAGCAAGAGAACACCGGAGCAGATTTGTCCATATCTGAACCGTATAAGAGAGAAAGTGGCGATCAGATGGTTGTGGTCTTTAGGATGCCTGAAAGCATAGAAAACTACATTGGCTCCAATAAATCCTCTTGCCATCATCTTGTCCATGGTGGATAAGGCTTCCTTGCTCACAAAACCAGGATATGAATGAGTGGTTAGGGGATATTGGTGTTACACCACACCACCTTGTGCCATCGGTTTGTCACGTTCCTATTTCTGAATACCCAAGCCATTTCAATGAGAACTCCCATGGACTGTCGGCGCCAAAATAATTTGTCTGATTTGCGTGGTCACCTAGCGTCCCGAAAAGAGCATCGATCTCATCCCAAACATCATATAAGTTTTGGGGTCTAAGGGGACACCCTCGGGCCTCCATTCACCTTGATCTCGCAAGCTAGACACCAAGTCATGCCTGTGAATTGGAGGTTTCTTCTCTGGTTAATAAGAACCCCTTGAGGGTGCCATGGTTCCAAAACCAAAGTTAGTAGTGCACCCATTCCAATGTGTGCGTGTATCTTAAGGCTACTCTAAAGCTAACCAATCATCATAATCTCACTAGAATTCTCTCCATTGTGTCATAGTTTTCTCTTTTCTCTGTGGTGGGTAAGCACTAAAAGAAGTAGCTCCTTGAACACCTTGCTTGAGTGACCCTATTCTTATACCCTTTGGAATTTTTCAACTGTAAGTTATGGTTACATCATTTTAGTGGGTATCTGTCCAAACTAGAGGTGGTCAACGAGCCGAGCTGGGCATTACTCAGGCTCGGCTCGTGGATTTTTGATGTTTGTCCGGCTGGCTCGAGCTTGAAAAGGTCAGCTCAGGGCCCGGATCATCCACAAATCATCAAGCTCAAGCAGAGCTCAAGCAGCTCGTTAAGCTCTAATTTAAAAAAAAAATGTTATAATGGGGACGATATTTTAACAATTAAGAGATTAAATGGGAGGTACAAAAAAAAAAAGGGAAGATAAAATAGTGTTTCACTAACATAATGAACATTTTCATGTTCTTAATTTAAAAAACTTATTTCAGTTTTTAGATTTTTTAAGTAAAAACTCAATTTTGGCAGGGGTATAACTGTACATGGGTATTAATGAATAGTCGAGTCGAAATGAGTAAGTTACTCTTACTCGAGCTCAGCTCGTACTAAACAAGCTCACTCACTCGGCCGGCTTGGCTCGGCTCGGCTCGGCTCAGCTCGATGAGCTTTTTATCCTGCTCAAAACTCGACTCGTTTCGAGCCGAGGTCGAGCTGCTAGGACTCATTGACAGCCCCTAGTCCAAACCCACCACAAGCCTGAATATTAAATTCAAATATTAAAATATGGCAAAGATAAAAGGAAAAAAAAAAAAAAAAAAAAAAAAAAAAATTTTCACGTTTTGTTCCATTGGAATAAAGATGTGAAAGTCAGTACCCGATATAAAGGAAGGTCTCTACAATGCAAGTTATAAATAATTTAAAAGTAAAACTAACTTATTAAAGTTATTATTTATAGTTTTATTCTATCTTGTGCACTAGCCATAATGGGTCCATTCTATAATTGAAGGGTATGTATTATGTTGTTCTGAAAGGAAATGACAAGTTGTATGTTGAAGGGTAGACTTAGGTAAGCTGCCCTTAAAAAAAATTAGAAAATAAAATACAAAGAGAGATAGAGAGAGAGTGGGGGTCATGTACTTAAGCCTTAACATCTATTGGACCACAAAATAATTCAGGTACCATGCCAAGGTAGTAGGGTCCCTGCCCATTACTGTAGTGCTAGTGGGACACCTTTGCTTTTACTCTCAGTGTCCCAATCACTTTGAAAAATTTTCTGTTCTTCTCAGATGTCCCTACTCCATATAATACCTTTGGATATTTATCATCTGAAAAGGTAAATGCTTAACTGAAAGCCGCATGAGGACTATGTAGTAGAATGTGCAATTCTCAGTGGTCATAATCATACCTTTTTACCACATATAAGTTGCAGTAAGATTTAATCATCTTATTAAGATAAGCAATTAACAAGTTCCTTGGGAGAGTGATGCCAAACGGGACTCACAGTTAATAGTTTCTGTCAAAAGTCTCACCTTGTTTAAAATGATTACTCTTCAGCTTCTCTGATTAATCAAACAAAAAGTTATCCATCCATTCCCACTAAAACACCACATTAGCAAGGTTTGACTTCGAAAAGTAAGAAAATTTGGGCATTTTGGTCCCCAAACTCGAAATGAAATTTGGCGAAATTTTCAAGTCTTTTGCTGAGGCGCCTGAATACTAGACTTTTGTATCCGACCAAAAAGTGGTACGTCCGGCACTTTCGGTTCTGTTTTTGACACGAAAGAAAAATGCTCTCTCCAACGACGCCGTCCCCATGTTTTACCTTCAGCGCAAGTTAGCATATATGATATAGCCTGTGAATGATATATAAAAGGAAGGGCACATTGCACATATCTAAGCTGTTTTTTTTTCTTTCTTTCTTTTTTTCTCTTTTCTTTTTCTTTTTTTTTTATTTTATTTATTGGGTTAATCCGGATTCAGAGGGGCCCATATAAAAGCTTGCAATAGACGAGTTTTTCCTCCCTGGCACACATGTGCTCGAGAGTATTGTGGTAGTGGTGGCCCCACCCTCGCGTGTATCCGCAGCTGAACCTATGTGTCAGTGTTTTTACTGTCCCAGAAAGGGAAAAGACCAGCCTGTTTCCAGGCCCCCACAACCATTCTCGACGGACTAATCATACCGTTTAACAATTTGCCCCCCATTTTCAATGTTTGATTTCCCAACTGCCCTAAAGAGGTCAACTATAAGAACGGTCCAGATCTCACGATGTCTGCTTCCGGCCCCACTTAAAGAGCCACGAGATACTAAAAATGGATACTTACTTAAATATAAGCTGCTGGCAGAATTTAGTGAGGATAGCAAGAAAATAAAAAAATTTCACCAAAGACCAAGAAAAAATACTGTGAATTAAAACACAAATTACTTCATTATAAAAATAATAATGAAAAATATTCAATTCCAATCAGAGCAGGGAAAACCCCCCAAACAATTCAAAAACTATAAACTCACAAAACCCAAAAAAAAAAAAAAAATTTAATAATAACAATAATTCTGGGTCATTCTTAACTTACTTCCGCATGTGCGAGGTTAAAAAAGCCACCCTTCACAAATTTGCTTGTCCTTTTTCGGTTAACAATTTCGAAAATGTCTTTAAGGTGTGCCAGCGGCAGGCGGAGTCCTTGACTCTCGGGAAGGGCGTGTGACCGTAGTCCCGTAGAAGGGTCATCAGACGACTGAACGTTATTACATCATCAGTATCCCCGCGATTCATATCCTCCATCATCCGCACCACTTCTTGTATGCAGGCTTTGATCTGGTTACAGTCGAGACACCGGCCATGCTATCTGGAGCAGCTGCACCATCCTCTTCTATATTATGATATTCTGCTATCAGCTCCACATCAAAAACCTCAGCCGTCCATTCCTCTCTCACCACCGACTGGCCCACCCTAGGGCAGATCAATCCCTTCTTCTACCAAACGACGCTTGATTGGTGCCTTACCCGTCAGCAGCCCAACAGCAATACTCCGACGCTGTACACGTGGATTTGAAACGTTCCTTCCGGGTTTCCACAAACATCCGGCGCACGGTAGCCTGCCACCCGGTTGGGTTGCGTGGATGCTCCGAAATATTGGGTTGAGTCCAAAGTCCGAAAGGCAAGCGTCGTGGTCTGGACGGAGTAGGATGTTGGAGGACTTGATGTTGCCGTGTACGACTTTTCCTGACCGTGGAGGTGGGCTAGGCCTCGTCCGGCGCTAAGCGCTATTTTCATTCGGTTGTCCAGTCCAGCGGCCGTCCTCCTGAGCTCTGCTATTCCGTCGATGAAATCACCGGCGCAGTCCAGTTAACCCCTCATATTTGTTTTACTAAATAAAAAACCCCAGTACACATTGTTAATTGGAGCCAAATCATCTCCGGTGATAAACAGGATTTGGCAAAATCCGGTTATCACCTAGAGTCGCCACGTGTCTCCTTTGAAACCCCTTAACCAGGGTAAGGTTCAATCCACCTTTTTGGTTTTTTAAGAAATATTAATTACTTTTTTAAAATGAAAAAAAAACTGGTGTTTAATATTAAAAAAAAACTCTAAAAAATCAGACTTTTTAATTTTAAAAAAAATCAATATTAAAAAAAAAAAAAACCAAAAAATAAGAGGGTGAAACCCTAGGGGGGGATGAACCTTTACCCAGAGTTAAGGGGGTGTCAAAGGACACGTGGCGACCTCTAGAGGTAATAACCGGATTTGCCAAATTCCGGTTATCACCTTAGAGGATTTGACTCCTTGGTAATAACCCAAATGTATTGGATTCTTAAATTCAAAAATTCTATAGGGGTAAATTCGGAAAAAATTATCGGTGGGCAACAATGAATCGAGTAGGTTTTTGATATGCGCGCCGCCTCTCATAGCGAAAAGACATTCTGCCCCTGGGTTTAAACCACAGACATTCTCGGAAATAATAAAAGGATATATTCGGTATCTAAAGGATCAGGAAGAAAGCGCAATGAAAGGAAACCAAAAGCATGTCGGGGGTGGATTCGTTTAAGAACGTTGCCAATAATGGGAGCATGTAATAGAAGAACTCCAAGGCACCAAGGCAGCGCAGTGAGCACACCACCGTAGAGGTAAACATGACTCTAAACAACTTCTGTCATCAAAATCCAAAAAAAGCACTAATGATTCTATTTATTAAAAAACGGGGAAAACAAAAAAAAAAAGGATTTCCATGACTGTAAAACAGCTCGAGGCTCATTGCTGTTGAAACAGAAAAAATCCAGAGAGAACTAGGAAATCATACCGTGGAGAAGCGAGATAAGCTACAGCGGCCATGAAAATCGTTAGACAAGGAGATCTTTGTCTTGGAGTAGTAAAAAAGCTCTCAAAGGAACCACATTTTCGTGCTTAATCTTCCCCAAAACCTCCATCTGCATCTCGAATTCCTTGGTAACGGAAACATCTTTCAATCTCTCACAACCACAGTTGTTCCTTCTTCAAAACCGCTTTATCGAGTCCACGAGTTTCCTTTCCCCAAAAACCTCGCAGAAGCTCTCAACAGATCGCCAAATCGAAACTATAAACCCGCCATTGAAAAACAACCAACCAATTGTTTCTCTACAATTCCATGCCACCTGTAATGTCGTCTTTTGAAGATGAAGTGCACCGTCTCTGCAACACAGACCTATCCGCCGGCTTCGGAGGATCGTGGCTGTCGCCGGTGCCGCTTCGCAAGCAGAGAAGGAGACTATAAATAGAAGCAGTAGGAATATAATATGGCCCCGCCCAACAGAAAGTCGCGATAATTGCCGATGTTGCAGAGTTTTTTAGAGCTTTTGCCGAACGAGGTCGTCGGGAAATTCGAGGACGGAGATGGAGCGGAGAAGGGAAAAAAGGACAAGGGAAAAACGGGCTGCAAGGACTAACGGTCCGCCGCAGAGAGTTATATTGCGACAAAACGACGATTTCGGGAAATTTCAAGGGTTGTTTTAGGAATAGAAAACCGTTGAAGATGTTATTAGAAACATTGAAAATCCACCAAACCGAACGGGAGGAATGCGGGGAGATGCCGTGAAAACCCAAATTGTCTTGCAGAAAGAGCCAGTTAAGTGGGTCAGATCGTTGACTGACAAATGGTATTTTTCCGGTAAAGTTATTGAGCGAAAGTTCCAACGTGACAGGCAGCGAGTCATCGTGTCACAGGCGCCGGAAATCGACGGCAGGAAGAAAGCGATTGTTCTGGAGATAGAGAATTCGCAATAACTTCAAGTTTGAGAAAATCAGAGGGCGGAATCCCACATGAAAGGGATTAGAGCGGAGACTAAGAACGCGTAGTAGATGGGTAAGATGGCCGATAGGTGTTCGCGGGATCTGAACAAAGGGCCAACGCCTGGAAGAGGAGAGAGTAGAGGAAGATGGTTAGAGTCGCAGTCGACTCCGACCAGTTGCAAACGGAGACAGAAGTGGTTCATTGAGAGCCGATTCTCGTGTGGTATTGAGAGAGATGAAGGAAAGGAGGGCCTGTGGTCTTGCGTCGGTCCGAATCGACTCCGCCAACCAGCAGCAAAAACAGAGAAGAAACAAGGAAAACCCAAAACAGAAATAGAAAAAAACAAGGCCATTGACTGGGGGTTGTAGCAACCGAGAGCTCTTCTATTGCGCGGTCTGGAGAGGGTTTATGGTGGCGTTTGGATTAAAAGAAAAGCGGTATTTGCGGCGAGAATCCATTAGAGACGGGAAGCTACTGTTTTGCAAGGAAGAGAGAGAGAGATAAGAGATCGAGAGGGATGTAAAACGGAGGGTGAGAGAGAAAGAGAGAAATCCGCGGCCAAAAAGACAAAAAAAGTAACGCGAAGCGGTCGTGTGGCTGTTTGACATAATAATGGAATAACTTTTACATGGAAAAAAACGCGATTTTTGATAATGAAAATTACACAAACGCAAGCAGATTAGAGAAAAAAACCGGCTACTCGCATTACACAAAAGCTTACGTCTATTTAATATACGAGCAAATAGTACCTCTCTCACAAAACCTTTTTTGAACTAAGGTTAAAAAATTAATTTTGTGTATATTTTTCATATAACAGATAGATGTGTGAACCTTTGGGGTGAGTGAACGTAAAACAGTAATAAAAGAAGATAAAAAAGGGAACACATGGCCCCAAAATAGGGGACGCGACAGTAAGTCACCTCCTCGCTCGAAGAGGGTGATTATTTGCCTTAATCTATATTCTTAACATGTACTTTGTGAGGGGACGGGGAAGCCTTGTAGTGTTGCGGAATGTGTGTATAGTCACCACTATTGGTCTGAGGAGGGTGTGAGTGTTGACATCTCCAACCGTTCCTCACTAGAACAATTATAACAGATTACCGCCTGAATTTTGTGTCATTCAATAAACATAAATAAAAACATATGAGTGGATAGGGGTTCCGGACTTATGTCTCAAAGCCAGCGGAAGGTCTGGATTTTGATTTTTCCCTTCCCTTGGGGCTAGCTCGCATTATCATCTAGAACTTAACTGGTGTGAGGGCTGCAAGCTCTGTCCATACTTTGGGAGTAGTCCCAGCGGAAGGGTTGAGACATCCCGAGTTATCAAAAATAAGAAATAATGCCTTTTGATGCAAATTACAATAATAAGATAAGTGGGGGTAATTTCTAGCAACTAGGTATAAGATCTGTCGAAAACAAGTAGTAACGGACGATTTATTTGCGGAAGAATATCAGTGCATACCAACAGGTAGTGAGTAACAATGGGCATTGGAATGCGAATTTGGAAGCATACGGACTCCACTTGCGCGAGGACACACCCCCATTGTATAGTGCCCTTCTCTATTTATAGCCCTATTTATGGGAGGCAAATTGGCCAGTAAATTGGTTGACCACTTGATGTTACCACATTGTAACTTCGAAGTATTGTGTCTGACACCCCACTTCTTACGCCAGTGGTGGGGTGTGGCCTCTATTTTGAAAAGATGGTAGGAGATCCAATCCCCAGGTGAGCAGAAGAGCGGCCAGGCCTCCCAACTCCGAGCAACGACTAACCTTTTCTATCTATTACTCATAGTTGAACTAGCGGATACCAACGTACGAAGGCATGGATGTTTGAATAAAAAAAAATTTTGAAAACAATACAAAAAATGACTTTAAAAAGCAATCAAGAAAAAAATAAAAAATATTAAACACAAATAAGAATAATTTTTAAAAAAAAAAACAATTCTAAGGGCGTGGTAAAAGGGTTAGTTATGCGGTCCACTAAGTGAAGTTATTAATTTTAAAAAAAAAATATAATGGGAAGAGTGATAAAAAAAAGGTATTAGGAGTTCCACGTAAGTGGACTTGGGACTTGGAATGGGAATCTGTTTCAACAACAACAGTCTAATAATTTAACTAAATCCTTCTGGTTGTCTTAAACTACTTTGGAGACATAATGAGCTAGATCAAGTGATGAGTGGCATTCACCATATTAGAAGAAGAGCAAGAGGGATGCCCTAGACCATTAATTTCTTTAGGTATATTAGTATAGATGCACCTCAAACAAACTAAAAGTCGTTGGAATCTAACTTACTAATCATACCTAGGGTGTGTCGAGTGAGCGGAAGTCAAGCTTGGCCAATTTGAGCTGGCTTGAGCTCGATTTAAGCCAAATATTTAGGCTTGAGCTTGGCTTGAAAAAGCTGGATGCGCAGAATTTATCAAGTCTGAGCTGGGTTAGCTTAAGTTTGATTCATGAAAGTATTTTAGTTAATTTACATAATTTAATAAAAAGGTTTAGTAATAATGATATACAAAAATTAATACATCTATATACGGAAAATAAGATTTCGGTATAGTAGTTTCTATCCAAAGAATAGCGCCTAGATGAAGTTTGTTAACTTTTTTTTATGTTTCTGTAAGTTATTCATTAAAAATTGATAATAGAGAATTTGTTTAAAATTCTTACTTTATAATATATAAACATATTATCAAAATATTTTAGTATGCATATTTTAGAACCCTTTTTACACCCAACCCGTGGTTATTCATTTAGGTTATGGTCAAAACCTTAGATCAACCCTAGTTTCAACCCTAGGTAAAACTCTTAACCATAGGATTAAATACCCTAAGGTAAGACCCCTAGTTAACCCTAAGCTACCCTAGGGCCTAACCAAACTAGGTAACCCTAGCCTAACCTGTAAGGCTCCTAGTCTCTACGCCCAAGCCCATTTGATCAAACTTTACTACTAGACAACTAAACGAAACCAATTACTAATTTATTACCCAACCCAAGTAGTCAAGCACCAAATAATCCAAACAACCAATGGCCTAAGGTCAAAGCTTATTTCTCATAGCCAAGCCAAATGTCATCGCAAGTCCAAATTTAATCATAAAATCAGACCAATAATTACTAATAACCATGATATAAGACTAATCCAGATCAATATCCACTACCCTATATCTACAACCCATACCATATAAACCCATAGTTAACTCAACCCCACCAACTCTTTACACCTCTACACATATATCCTACAACCATACTTATATAACTTAGTCACTCAACCCACCAACTCTTTACATCCTTACAATACTCATCTATCACTAACCTTACAACACTTAGTCTTTAGCCCCACTAGCTCCTTTTATTCCCTATGAAAAGAAACAACCCAAAATCTTAGGTTTTCCTATAATTACCAATCCTTGCCCCTTAGATACAATCTCAAGACCCTAGAAGGTTTTTTTTTCCTTTCACAACACTGTATGCTCTGAGTTTGAAGAAGGGAGAAAAAAAAAGCTAAAGGTTAGGTTGAAAGAATTGTAAGATTAAAAGTTAGAGTTCTTGCCTAATCTCTTCTTTGGGGTCTAAAACCTACCCCCTTGGAGCATGATGAGAATTCTTGGGAGTGGGCATCTTTCTTTACTTTTCTTCTTTTTTTTCTTTTTTTATTTCGTTCTTTTCTTGATACTACTCAATTTCTCAAGGAGTAGAGTTGGGCTTCTACATCAATATAATGGGTGTAGAGCGGGCAACCACATATAAAAACAACGAGATGTTCTTTTTTTTCTGTACACATTTTTTCTTTATGACCTTACAAAGGGTATGGGTAGGTCAAGAGTGAAAGCTAAAGCTATACCTCTTTTTTCATTTTGTTGCTTTTTCTTGAGATTAGAGTCTCGTTCTATAATTTTTTATGCAAACTCATCCCTCCCTAACATTCTGGTTAGAGTAAACAGTACAACTAATAATGTATAAATGAAACCACCTTAAAAAGGGAAGGATGAGTTTCTTTTTCTGTCACTTTCGTATTTGTCTGCATGTTCTAGGTTGAATGGGTAGGTGATGGGTTTAGGACTAAAATTAAATAATAGTTAAGGACTTAAAGATGACCTTAGTAAACTTGTCTCATACCAAAGACATGATATGATCTATTATCAAACCAATTGCAACAATAAGTGTTGGAAAGACCAATTTACATTCTAAGAAATCCTCTTTATCTTTCAAAATATAATCTTTTAGTCAAACTCTTGGATTAAATGTGACTTAGCTAGTTTTTCACAAACCGACCTATATAAAAATCCCAAAAAACCATGTAAAAGCCAAAATACCAAAAAAAATAAGACATCCTCAAAATATAAAAACCAATTCAACTATAATCAAAATGTACCAAAAACATACAAATAAAAATACCAAAAACATTCAATATTGTCCAAAAGCCCAAAAAAAATATTAACATACAAAAACCCACAAAGAGACTCTGAGTATCTCTTTAGCTTGGGTAGCTCACATTAACATAATAAATTCACTTAACCAGCGGTTAGATTGACCATCTTGTCTGCACGCTGTCACATCCCCTCCGGTAAAGATACCACTGAATTCTAGGCTAGACCCTTGACCACATATGCACACACAATACCCCTACTCGGCAGGGCTATGTGCCACGAACTACGGTCGGTCTGATTTCACAGGTGAGTACAGGAGGCAACCCAACTCGGGTCGGACCTAGCCATCTAGCTTTCTATTTTTCTTGGATTATGCACTCATTTAAAAAATTGGACCATTCTCAATTCAAACGTTTGGATATTAACTTGAGCTTAAGTTTAGGGAGGTAACGTTATAAACGGGGGTTTGGGACTTGCCGATAAACACCTTCTCAGGGTTCATAGACACCACTTACCCTCACTCCGCATTAGACCATTTGCCTTATCCAAATAACAAATAGAGACCTACCCTAAGAATGAAATAGGGGGGCGAGCAAGCCAAAACAATAATTGTGAAATGGGTTGGAAAATCCATGCTCAACATATATATATATTATCAAACGAGTGAGGCTCAAGCCGAAAAAGCCCTAAAAAGCTAAGACGAATCTTTTTATAAAGATATGTCTTGAGAATTTGGCATGTTAAAATTGACGCTCAAATAAAAGCTAGTTAATTTCGTTCAAGGATTACTAGGTTGGCCTGCAAACGAGGTGAATTGAGTCAGATGTCGAAACTAGCATGGTTAAGTACAACCCCTAATCTAAGGTGAATATTAATTTTACGATGCTAACAGTTGTTAAGTACTCGATTCACTGTCCTTTTTTCGGTGGATATAGCTGTCAATTGTTAACTTTATGCATTAATGTTGTTTCATTTGGACCGGGTTAAGGCAGTTGGGGTGGTCCGTGAATTTCAATTGTGCGTTGAGCATTACTAGGTTAGGCTTAGGAATTTTGATCTATTTCTATAAACATGGCCTAACTAAGTAATCGTTATTGATAAGCTAATCAGGTTGACCGTTTGCCCCGTAGAGTTTCCAAGGTGGGGAGACCCGGTGAAGTAGTATAATGTATGATGTTGAAAGCTATGAAGCCATCCACGATATATGGCCCACCATTGATGTATTGATTGCCGAGACATGGTGGGCCGGTACGCTCTACTACCCTAAGGCTCCACAACAGGCACTGGACTAATAAAGAGTGCTATTTGTAATAGGGAGATATCCTATGAAAGACCTATGTCATTAATTTGTAGGGCCATAACTTACGCTTTGATAACTTGACCATCCGATTAAAAGGGAGTTTTGGTTGTTGAACGACCACGATGGCATGAACTCTTTCGAAAATTTCCAAAAAAAAATAATAAAATAAAATGGTGGTTGCCGGGCCGATACGAGAGTGGACCAAGTCCCAGCGCACGGTTTTGTGTTTGAGTGTATCTTATTGCCAAATGGCGCAATGGAATTGTTTTGCATGCGGCTTCACCACGTCTATGTATTAAAATATTTTAATACAACTACATCTCCCCTGACATCTCGTTGAAGCTTTCACAGTGATGGCCACAATAGTAAAAATTCTTTTATATGGAGTGTGAAAAAAAATAAAATATCCCAACTTTGTGTCTTGGTTCATTAGTGAAGAACTGAATCGAAATTAAAGCATTGAATAATATGGTGGCCCTCCACTTAGGACATCGGAAATGAAATAATGACATACTTTATTGTATGTATTCTGATTTTTTTTAACTCAATACGATTTCTACAAAAGAAAAC